>ONZK01004493.1:25695-37675 GCA_900322385.1 Pharnaceum exiguum | reverse complement strand
GTTTTCAAAATCCAAAATCATTAAGTCTAAACACGCTTGCCTTCAAAATGCCTCATGTTTATCTCTCATGCAACAGGATAAGAGTGATATTGGTAGATTCGAGACAATTGCCAACACGAATCCTTTCTTTATCCGATCACAAAATTAAACACCAATCCTCATGATGAGTCAGAATAGCATGGGATCTCCCCTGATGGCCGGTAACGGAAGCATAATCGCAAGCGAGCTGAAGAACGGAGATTCAATCGAAACCACCTTATCTAAAGATTTAGCAATGGGCGAAATTTCTCCCCCGCAAGAACCCACTACAAGCCTTTCCAGTCATGTCAAAGAGGCACAGAAACTTGAAGAATCTGGCATCCGTTTCGCCGACAAGACAACTGAAGAAATCATCAAGACAGCCTTAGAGCAAGAACAACGAATCTCCGTAATAGAGGACGTGAAGAAAGTGAACCTTGGATCAGCCGAAAATATAAGAGAGGTACAAATAGGGACCTCATTGACTCTCGAAGAAGAAGGGAAATTCATCAAATTACTACTAGAATATCAAGACGTCTTCTCTTGGTCCTATAAGGACATGCCAGGAATTGATAGACAGATTGCCGAACATAAAATACCCCTTTATCCAGATGCTAAGCCGGTTAAACAAAAGCTTCGACGCATGAGACCCGAATTACTCCTAAAGATCAAAGAAGAAGTTCAGAAACAATTGGACGCGGGATTTATCCAGGAAGTCAAATATCCCGAGTGGATAGCCAATCGTTCTCTCATTTTGCCTAGGTCGCCCTTGCGGGCTTTCAACCTAGCCTCTCTTTTTTTGCTTCTATGCCTTTATTGTTGCCTAAGTACATTATCTTGGATGATCGACTTAGCGGGCCTAAATCTCTCATGCTCTCTTTTTGCCTAGGTCGCCATTGCGGGTTTTCAACCTAGCCGCTCTTTGTTATAAGCAAACCGAAGATATGATTGGTGAAGGAAGGTGATAAGGTGCATTGTGTATGATCATGAGATGATGGAGTAGCTAGTGCATGTGAAGTCCAGATAGGAAGCTTGGATGATCGACTTTAGAGGTCCTAAATCTCTCGTTCTCTCGTTTTGCCTAAGTTGCCTTTCGGTTTTCAACTTAGCCTCTCTTGTTTTGCTTCTATGCCTTGATTTTTGCCTAAGTTCATTGTCTTGGATGATCGACTTAGCAGGCCTAAATCTCTCATGCTCTGTTTTTGCCTAAGCTGCCTTTCGGTTTTCAACTTAGCCACTCTTGTTTTGCTTTTATGCCTTGATTGTGTTCAACTTCAAGTCTTTGTTTGCAACTGGTGAGGATGATGAGATCAAGATGGGGAAAAACCCCCAAAACCCGAACTATGGTGGTAGTGTAATCATGATATGGAGCTTTGACTTAAGCTCGTCTTGCGCTGCTCGTGAATGGTCATGTTATAGCTAGACTGTTTGCCTTGTGATACCTTTTGCAGTGCCTTGAAGGTTTTATGCAATGATTTTAACTCTCTTTTGTATTTGTTGCAGATTTGTTTATGGAGTATCTCGGTCTTATCAAACCAGCTTCCCCAAATTATCTTGTGTCGGATTTCTTTGCTGAGGTCGTAACTTTGAAGGTATGAAGGATGTTGCAATGATGGACTAATTGAGCTCACTTGGATCATTCAAGTGGACTCTTCCATGGTTGGATATTAACAATGAAGGTATGTGGCAACTTTAACTAGCAACATTCGTATCTTTGGCTTGGAGCAAAAGCACATTTGTTTTCCCATGTCGACTTATGAGACAATATGGTAAAAGGCACGTTCTTCCAGAAGGTGACAGCTCGTGTGCATTTGGAGAATATTATGCAGTTGTGGGGTGCATATTGGAACACTCTTTCCAATTGGGTGGTGCCAAAGGTTACTGAGAGTATTTGTGTTTCTTTGTTTTGCTTGGCATGGATGTATGACTTAACTCCCAAATGTGAGGAGTATGGCTATGGAGTAGGAGCTTGAGGAGTGCAAATTGTCTAGCGACGTGATGATAATGAGGAGCCTCCAAGTAAGATCATAACAAGTCTTTTAGGAGTAAGGACAATCCGAATGTGCAGAATTAGGTAGCATAGGAACTTTGAGAAATAAGGCACTTGTTTGCCATTTGCAGTAGTCGTTCTTTGTTCGCAGTCGTGAATAGGGTTGTGGTGTCGAAATAGTCGTATCTTTTGACTCAACTTCCATACCCATAGAGGTAGAAGGCCTTCTAATCGGAGAATATATGCAACTTGATGGGATTTACATTTCTGGGTAATGCGAGATACTTGATCGTTGGTTTCAATAATCACTTGTGCAACCTTGTAACTCAATAGGTATCAAAGGTAGGGAAGCCTTCCCCTTTTGTTGCTTGGTGGTATTTTCAGTTGTGGTTGATATCTCAATGTTTCTTGCAGAATTCTTTGGTAGGAAAATGTGCATGACATGTATTTATTTATTAACCGATATAATGTGAAGTACAAAGTTGGATCAACTCTCTGGAATCTCTCAATTACAGTAACTAATACCCCTTTACAATTTTTATTCCCAAGTTAGTACGTATTGCTATCAGTGACAATTAATTACGTCCCTTCTAGGAAGGTCAATAACTAATTGCTTCTTCATGTAGCATACTAAAATAGGAAGAATACAATATAACTACTAAGGGTAAAAGTTTAAACTTTGCAAAATTTGATTCCATTTACAAAATACTTGGCCTCGACCATGAATATCCTGCATGATCTGTCTAATGATTCTTGCACTATTAGTTTCAACTTGCTTGGATCTTCGAGCATCTCTCTCTTTCCAAATATGGTATAATGCTGCCGTAATATTTGTTTAATCTTTCGAAGCTCAAAATTGACTCTTCCTAGAGGCAAAGTGGTTGCAATCTTGTTTGTATGACTCCTAGGACTTCCTTGTCCTTGGTTGGGCTTCTTGTTCAGAAAGTCGGTCACTGAATAGACTTATAACTTATGATTCTTCGATAGCTATACCATTTTGATGTTAAGCTCTTGTCCTAACTCTTGCACTATGGGATCCGTCTTGGGTTGAGGTAAATGGTGAAGGATATTAACCATTTTTTGATTTGCTTCTGAAGTTTCGCACATGTATCTTTGTCAATTAGGCTCTGGTAATCATCTAAGAGCCCCCAGTTTGAGTAGGGGCGATGGGGATTGTGATAAGGTCCTATGGCTAGGCATTATGGCTAAGTTTTTGTGGGGGTGTTTGGCGATGGTGAGAGCTAGAATGGAATTTGAGTCTTATCCAAATTTGGCCTTGTGAAATATGCTTTTGCTTATTCCCTATCCTTGTTCAAACTGAGAATATCGTGAGGATTTTGAAAACATTTTTGTTTGATCTATTGAAAATGGTTTTGATGAAAAAGATGTGAAGAGTAGCACGGTATGTACGTTGTGGATGTGTGCAGGAGAAAATATGTTTTGATTTTTGAAAATTGTTGCTCATAGTGTAATTTTTGAAAACGGGTTTGATAAAATGATTTTGAAAAGTAGCATGGTGTTTATGAAAACCACTTTGGCTGAGAGGATGTGAGAGAATTGATGATTTTAAGGGTGAGTGATGCTATTAATGGCATGGTGTAGACACGACATGAACAATGAGGTATGACTTGATGGTTTACACATAATGAGTCAATTAGCACATAACATGACATGAACTAGTGTATACAAGACAGGATGAATGTGTGAGTGAAACGTGAGTGAATATGTGGATGACACGAGTGAGTGGAGTGAATTGGGTGAGTGCCTAAGGTGACTCGAGTGGGTGAAGTGAGTGCATGGAATGGGTGCCTAAGTAGACATGCAAGATGGAGTGTGCCTATACGACTAGTGATTACAAGACATGCAAGTAAGGTCACAAATCAAGTAAGTAAGTGGGTGTAAGTGGGTGGATGACATGAGTGTGTGAGATGAATGCCTAGAGACGACACTAGTGTGTGTAGTGACAAAGTGATTGCAAAAGTGTAAATGCAATGTGTAGTGAGTGTGCACAAAAACAATGTGAGTGAAAGTGAGTGCACTTGTGTGGACAACATGTAGTTAGACACAGTAATGACATGCTATTGAGCCATTGTGACTCAAGATTTGCAAACATGATAATGACTTCTAGTAAAGACGTGGGTGCTAGTGATTGACTCGTGATGTGTGTGTGCAACCTATGACATGGGTTAGTGGTGGCATGACAATGTAGTGAAGTGCTCTAAGACTTAGTGGATTCTACTTTAGGAGTAGCCAGTAGCTCCTTTTTTTTTTAGCATGCAATTACAGGGACGGACATACAACAATGGGTCTCAAGAATGTGGCAAGAGTAAGTGTGTGAACATGTAAGGTGAGTGAATGCTACAAGTAAAACACAAACGTTGACAATAGAGTGAGGGAAGCATGACGTGGGGATAGGAATTGCATGACTTGATTGGGGAGGGAAGGCCAACATGGCCGATACACACTAATGCAGGAGACATGGGAGACATGAGACAACAAATGGTCGACTAAACCAATGCTATGTTATGGAATGGGTAGGTCTTATTGGTCGACACCATGAAATGGGAAGGTCGACTAGACCAATGCTATGGGATGTGTAGGTCGAGTAAACCAATGTTATGGTATGTGTAGGTCAATTGGTTGACATCATGAAATGGTAAGGTCGACTAGACCAATGCAGTCTATGACAAGAGAGGTCGATGTGATTGGTTCTAAGGGAGGACCAAGGGTGACAACAAAGGACTCGACTTGGTTTTAATGGTGTGGTTTGGACAACATGTATAACACGACAATATGAGACCAAGGTCTAACAGTCGACATGGGAGAGGGATTGACAATATGTATGGGACACGGGAGATGTATCAAGCATGACATGTAGGTAGACAACGACATATGGAGCAATATGGGAAGAGAGATGCAACACTTGATATGACACAACACGGGGTACATGATGCAATATAATGTATTACACAACGAGGGAAGGAATGGCACACAGCAACACAATCATGGAGGAGGGGAGACATGTAGTAATGGCACATGAATGGAGTGTGAATGATATGCAATGACACGGGGAATAGACATGTAATAGCATGTGATGATATGTAATAACACGAGCAATGTATGATGACATTTGAAGGGGTGAGGGGAATGACATGCAAAATGGGAGTTGTGCAGCAATGTAAGGAGGGTGAATGACATGTGATGGCTCATGCAGAGGTAATAGGAACATGGCAATGGCACAGGAATAGACATGTAAGTTGCATGTAATGACTCGTATGAGGACATGCAATGATACATGGATTTACATATAATGGCACATGACAGGGGAGTAAGGACATGTAATGACACAGGCAATTAGCATGTGATGACAGATAGTGGACGACAAGTAATGCATAGTATGAGGGAATGACATGCAATGATATGATGATAGAGGGAAATATGCAATGACACACGACAACAGAGTGATGACATATTATGACATGGGATGGAACATTTAGCATGTGATTTAGACAACGACAAGGGAGGTTTGCATGGACTAGACATGGAGAATTGACTCGATGATGGGAGAGGGGAAGCGGACAGCCGACTTTGATGCAACAAGGGGTGTAGGACGCACATTTTGATAGCTCAACACACATATGGACATGCATTGACACAACATTGACATAGCTTGACACGCATTTTGGCATATAAGACATACACATCGACATAGCTCGACAAATATTACGATTGGCACGACATAGATTGACATAGACTTGACATGCATAGGCTTCAGTTAACATGACGCATGAAGGATATAGTATGGGAGATTTCTTGACTCGATGCACATATGACATAGGTTTGACGTGTGGGAATGGTGACTACCCGACACAACTCATGGGGAGTGGGGAGAAGACTTGACATGGCTTGTTACAAGGAGGAGGAGACTACTCGACATGCGAAGGGTATAGGGGGTAATGGCTTAACACGACACTCATTGAGCAAGAATTTACTTTACATGAAATAGGGAAGGGAGATACATTGACTTGTGGGGGACAGGACTCGACACAAGAGAGTAAGGCAATGACTCGACACATGAAAATGTGGGGAGAGGGTGACATGAAATGCAAGGGAGGATGAAGTGACTTGAATCATGACAATGTGGGGAGAAGGCAACATGCAATGCAAAGGTTTAGGAGGTGACTCGACACACGGGAGACACAACTTGACCTAATGGAGAGGTGTAACTTGTTTTGACATTTGTAAGGAGATGGCACATGACGCCAGGGAAGGGGAATCACTCGACACAAGGGAGATATGACTCGACACAAGGGAGTTGGATGACGCATAATGGCATGCAAAGACACGACATGATGACATGAGTAAAGGGGAAGCCCGATGCGCGGACGGGCGTGTGGCTTGGTGTGGTGATCTACACGTGTAGGTGAATGCAGGGAACACGACATAAGTTTGACACTCATTTTGACAAATATTGACTTGACATGGAGTGGGAAAGGGATATGCATTGACTATGGGAGACTTGACTCGACACATAGAAATATGGGGATAGGAGTGCATGCATGCAAGGCTTGGACATGGGTGAATGACACGGGGTGTTTTGGCATGGTTTTGACTAGAGTTGGCAAGGTTGGACAAGTTTTGACTTGGTTTGACAAGGTTTAAGGTGTACATGGTATTGACTCGACACGTAAGATAGGCAACTTGACATACATGTAAGGCAACTTGACACACTATGGCATGAAATTGACTCTACACGACATACAATTAGGTGGTTTGACACACATTGACATGCATTTAACACGGGTTTTAGGCTAACTTGACACCTAAGAGGGTTGTCATGGCACACATTTCGGTTTGACTCGACATGCAATTTAGGCAATTTGACACATGATAGCATGCAAGGACGTGACATGACGACACGGAGAGGGGGATGGCCGACCACGCGTGGGTGCATGTGGCGTGAAGGGAGGACGGTGCGCTTGGATGTTGACGAGCATGGACGCGTGTGGGTGTTGATGACGGGTGACCGACTCCACATGGGTTCGAATCGACACACACAAATAATATGTTTTGGGATGATCATGATAAATACATGTTGATTAGCACATTTTACAAGGTGATTATGGTTGCTTTTGACAATGAAGACATGAATGGGTTAGCCCAAATAATATAGCACGTACACTCGACAAGCATGCGTATGCAATATGCGGTTGACACACATAAATTGGGTTCTAGTTTTGCTATAGCTTGGCTTGATATTTTGGGCTTAAGGCTTGGGTCCTCATACTGACATGGTCATCGCCCAATTATAGAGATTACGATTCGCATGTCGAGTTCACTTCCTTGTCAGTAACAGGAAATGGTGTATGAGTGATGATATAGGCTCAAGTCAACGACAAGTGTAGCTTGTAGCCCTCGCTGTATGAGTACTATATCATCGGGGGATTGCTCTTTTGGGTAGCCTAGACAACTTCCTCGGATGGAAGACGATGCAAATGCAATATGATGACAGTATATACAGATAATAATGATGTTAAGCGCATATAATTGAATTAATTGTTTCTCAAGTCTTGCCCTCTAAGTGTCCCCAGCGGAGTCGCCACTTGTAGACGCCTGGGGCTCGTCGCCTAATGGGGGATCGGTAATCCCTGTTCGGTTCTAGGTAAACCCGATTGTCTACCCGCTAGGTAGGTTTGAATCCTGATGCTTAGGAGTCGCCATCACTTTTATTAAATATAATTACTATTAGGAAAACAATTTAAAAACCTTTTACAATTTATATTGTTATATGCTATTGCAGAAATGAAAATGAAATGCCTCTTACTTGCTAACATTTACCGAAGGGTTCGGGCAAAATTTGTACCTCTACTAGGAAATTAATTTGATTATATGCGCTTTAACCATACGGATTGATTAAACAACCTAATAACAAATATTATCTAATTTAGTCATCTTAAATCACATGCAATTTGTATTTAGCCAAGTACAAACATGCTACAATATTCCCATTTATTAGCACGTAAAGGTTAATTTACATGTTAGTGACCACTTTGAACATTTATAGGCTACACTGCATAACATGGGTGATAATTGACAAAAGGGGGTTAGTACCTTCAGTACCTTAATCGGGGTCTATAGTAAGACTATCCAATGAACTAGTTGCATGCAAAACAAGAGAAACATGACGGGATTTGGCTAATAACTCCACAAAATATGACTTGAATGCAAGATTAAGTGTTAAAATATGCAAGGTTGGGGGGTATAAGGTAGAGTTACCGCGGGACAAGGCTTAGAATGGTGGTTGTATGTTAAGCTAGGCTAGAGAGAGAAAGAATAAATTCATCAAACTTGGCGTGGGAAATAATGACGAATGGAGGGGGGTATTTATAGGGGGAGGTTGTCCACAAGCGCAAGAAACCGCGTCAGAAAGGATAAAATTTCCTCTCGAGACGTGCTCCCGACGCACGCGTCGTGTGGGTCCCGCACGTGCCACGTAGCACGTCGTGCGCCTGGCGCACGTTGCGTGCGGGACCCGGAGTCTTCCTGGTTCTGCCACGTGGCAGGCTATATACCCGTGCGGGCTTACAGATTACATTTTTATCTTATCCGGATAGAGTTTTGCAGTGTTTTGGATCGACTTTGCTTCGGTTTGGATAAAATTCAGTAGATTATTCCCCAATAAAACTAATTAAATAAATAATTAATTAATTAGGGAAAATCAGCTGATTTTTATGTGGGTCGGGCTGATATTTGTGGGTTGGACTGACTTTATTGGACTGGGCTGACTGATTAATTGACTAATAACCATTAATGGGTTAAAATCAAACAATTTAAGGCTGAATATAGAAGTATTATATATGAAAATGATCAGGAAGACGAGGGGAAGATGATGGACACGGCTACTAATCCCGTTTCTCAAGCTTTCAAACATTCGTCATTTAAGATGGCCTTAAAATAAATACCAAATGTAAGTTAGGTTTACATCAAAAGGCGTGGCGAATACCCGGTATTAATACCGTACTTACACTCTGCTGGAAGGGGATGATGTTTCATGTGTATATTCTTGGTCCTAAATAACAATATCTAGTGGGATAGAGGGAAGAGTTATGTTAGCAGTCCAATTTCGCTCTCTTGCATTTGTTTATCTTCATCTCCTGTTTTCTTTTCTTGTTCCTTTTTTTTTCTTCTTTTCATTTAACATGTATTTTTGTGTCAGTCCTAAAGTGTTCAAAGATATACCCAAGGAAGGATGTTGAAACCTGTTTTGTTTTGATATGTGTTTAATGTAGGTGCAAAGACTGGCAGGGAAGATGAAATTATGATACTTAGATCACAATAACTCCTAAGTTGTCAATGCAGGTAGTGATGATGAATCGATAGTGAGGCTGAGGTTGATGCAGTGAGTGATGATGAAACCGTCGAGGTGGATGAAGATGCTAGTTGTTATGTGAATGCAGCTAGTTATTAGGTGGATGCACCTAGTTATTGGATAGTAGGCATGATGAAGGAGAGTATACTAGTCACTATGAAACCGGGAATGAGGTGAGGTGGATGCTAGCTAGTAGTCATCATGAAGCACACACAAAGGTAGTAGGAAGATGAAATTATGATGCTTGAACATCACTCTCAGGAGATTCTAGTTATGATGAAATTATGATGCTCGAACGTCACTCTAAGGAGATCCTAGTTATGATGAAATCAAGACTGAGGTGCCACCAATTTCACCATCTGGAATTTTGCCCATGCCAAATGGGATTTTCTGTTCTTGCCCATGATTCCCCAAACATTGAGAAATGGGTAAAGTTAATTAAAGACGTAAGTTAAAACAGTTTAAATGAGTTCCTTGCATTGGGTGCATGGATCAGTTCCTGAAGGTGTTGGCTACATATTTTATATATAACCAAAAAAACTGACTTATCCCCGTTGATCTGTGATGCTGCCTCTGTCTCCCTTTGGATCAGTGTGGAATGGGATAAGGGAGGCACCTACTGCATTCATTCATGGCGTCAAGCCCCTATCGAGAAGTGGGTTGTGTTAGTCACAGATGTCGCCCAAAGCATTCCCTTCACCTGATCTAAACTGAGTAAGGTACTCGTGTATGGACATCGTTGTTTCTTCTTATGTCGCTGTGCCCAGATTATTTTCAAAGTCCTCACTGGATGCCCCTTATATCACGTGTGGAATCACTTGCTGATTCACAGGATTCGTCACAACTGCAAGTGTGCCAACAGCCCCAACAGGTGCGCCGCTTGGTTCCTGCTTCTACGAATATGCGAGAAACGGAATTGGACAAAACAACTAGCTAAACTTCAAATACTCTTGAAGTCCTACCAATTGCACTAAGTATTTGAGGTCATGAGACCTTTACTAATAAATTATTAATAAGTATAAGTTGCAGTGAATTGCTCTCCAAAATAATATGTGTGGCACGGTGCTGACGGGCTAAAAAATACCAAGCTCTAAAGCCTTTGCTTCCACAATAATAGGATCCCATTTCCTCCGCTACAATCTTGGCTACTGAACATAGTATTTTAATAATGGAATCCCGTACTACGTATAATTATTACTTGGTTACTTTCCTCTCATATGGATAGTTACTTGGTTCCACAATGACACGACTTGTTTAATTTCCTCTCAAATGATTAGTTACTCTTCGAAAGTAGTTTAAGTATAAAAAAGCATCAACTATCCTAAGTAATCAAATTGAATTAAACTAAGCAAGATTATATTTCAAATAGTTTTGTCATAATTTTTTAAATCACTTTATGTTTTTTCTCTACATAACAGTTTAGTATATACTAGATTTTAAACCCGTGGGATGCACGGGGCTCATTAACATTAACAAATTTAATTTTTATTTATTGTTTCTTGGATTTTCATTTTTTATACTTAATCAAATCTCTTTTAAATAGCTCGCCAGTATTATAAATTAAATGAACTCTAATTACCCACTTCTGTGAGCTTGCCCTCTATTGTGCTCTCTAATATTAGTTGAGTTAGCAAGTAAAACTTAAGTAGTTAAACAAAAGAACAATGAATTAAATTACAAAAAAAACTATAACTAAATGAACCAACTTTTTAATTTAAAAAAGAGCTGAATTAAACAATTATTTAAGGTAGTCTTTTACAAAATACCTTATAACTATAAGTTAGGATTTTGTAATTTATCTTTTCAAAAGTATTAATCATTTTCTTCATTTCTCGCAGTAATATGTTAAAAAAATCGCTTTAGTTATTGACCTTATTTAAATTTTATTAATTAGGATAAAAGTTTGAAAACATTGTTTATATTTATTTATTATTAAGTTTTTATTCATTATTTATATATATAAACTTAAAAGTTGGTGTGATGTTATTTGGCTATTTTATAAGGATAATTAATTAGGGTCCACTGCCTATAAAGTTGAAAGAATTATCTCCATCTTTCAGCTTTAGGTGATTATGAACTATAGCAAAGGGGCTATGAAAACCTTCCAATACTTCTTATTTTGGTGAAGTTGTTGGAAATCAGTACTTTAATGAAGCAATTGGTCATCTCGAAAACTACCTCTCTATTTTCTTGAACAGGGGTGTGGTTGCGTACATCCTGACTCGAGTATCCCCATTGAATGGGGATTACACTCGCTTGTTGTTGTTGTTGTTGTGGTTGTGGTTGTTGTATAAGGTTAATTAATTGTCATCGACGACATTTTTTTCTTCTTTTGCTCTAAGTTGAAAATTTCATTCAACCTATTTGAATTTAATTAATAGAAGTAAACTAAATAATTTTAATGGTCTCTTTTCAAACTCTTAATTTTAAGGGCGATTTCTCTTGCATTTAATTGAACTAAATACAAGAACCACATTAATTTGATATTTCCTTAAATGTACTAAATTGAATGTTCGCCTTTGTTGTAAAGGAAATGTTAAAATATAGTTAACCAAGTGGTAGGTATAAGTTGTAATAAAAACTCTCGACCATAAACAAAATGA
>ONZK01004493.1:4464-25330 GCA_900322385.1 Pharnaceum exiguum | reverse complement strand
AATATGAATGGACAATTTTTATTTATCTAAACTAAATTAAATATATCTTTAAACTCTTGAATTGAACTTAAACCTCTTATATTGAACCAAATTTAGTTATAATTACATAAGTTGTAAAAGAAACTCGTGTGTTATACCTAATACCTCTATGCTCACAAAAAAAAAAATCAATACCCTCGACAAATTAAACTTTAGTATACAAAAATGATAATTTATTAACCAAAATGAAAATGAAATTGAATATCATAATGGAGAATGCACAATAAAATAAATATTTTAAGTGTGGAAAGAAATGGAATGTGGCTATATTCCTTGCACAATGAGTACCTCTATTTTGTTCGTCATTAGTGTAAGGTTAAAATATGAAATACGTACTCTTATTCTTTGTGTAAAATGATTAGTATGACCTGTGTATCGTATAAGACAGCTTATGTTGCTTTATGTTGTTAGTCTTGTACTCTTTTATGATTTTAGGGAATCACACTTGCATATCATTTTTCAATTTTTCCTAAATATAATTAACGCGATATAACATACATTAAGGCTATCTTTTGTTCGTCGGTAGTACTACAGTTCAGTTTTTTTCAGTTCAATTCAGTTTTTTTCAGTTCAGTTCAGCATCTTTCAGTTCAGTTATGTTTTTTTAGTTCAGTTTCAATTCATATCATTTCAGCCAACAAAACACACCCTAGGGGATTAAACTTAAAGGCGAATCTGTAAATGTCACACCTAGGTATTCATTGGTAGGTACACCCTATTATTTAGGCATAATCCCCAAATAAACAAAAAAAATAATAGAACCCCAATATTTACTTACCTTACTACAAACTCGAGGTGTACGGTTCTAAATACACCAGGGTGTATAAGTCTGTTCTCTACTACTTATAAAAACTTCAGTTCAGTAAATTTCAATTCAGTTTAATTAGTTAAGTTCAGCTCTTTTCTCTAAATCGTAAGATGCCGTATCATTGATATCCAATTTTGGTTCTTTGCATAATTTTTAGGTCTCACTAAATTGTTTCACATAAGCCAAATATCTATGAAGTTTTAATATGTAAATCTATGTCAAAAAAAAAAAAGCAAAAAGTTCAATTAAGTTACATTCCTTTCTAATGCTTCAATTTTGCTTATATTATTTCTAAACTTTTTTTATTACAGTAAATTATTAATATAAACTTAACGTATATATGTAATGCAGTTGCATCGTTGATTTTCTCCATTCCATTTTTGTCCCCAATAATAGTAGACAACTTCCTTAACTTTTTTAAATTAGATTTCAATCTTTCGTTACCTTTTCTTTTCTTTTTAATCCAAATTGTATTTCCCAATGTGTCCTACCTTACCTTAATGGTAAGTTTCAAACTTTATTCTTTACGTTTATTTCTTTGGCACACTTTCAACTTTAATCTATTAAACTTTGATTGTAAACGGTTCATTCAAATATTTCACTTAAGTAAGCTTTTTCTTAAATAAAAATTTTTAAGCTATTTTTCAAAATATGAATTGAAAATATTGGGCCTTCTTCTTAAAAAAAAAAATAAAGTTAGAATTATCTATTAGCTTAGGTGGCGCGTTGTACACTGAGGAAAAAGTTCCTCTTTAAATAACTATTATAGATTATAGATGTTAACTTTGTATTATTATATTTTATAATTTTAGCGAATCACACATACGTATTATTTTTCAATTATTTTCTAAATATAATTAAAGAGATGCATGACCCCCCTCATGTTGTATCGTACATCACGTTGTAATGGTACATCCACGTGTATCGTGCTAGGTACACCCTACATTATAAATAAACAAAAAATAAATAGAACGAAGCCGCTATTATAGCATGACGCCCCTCACGTTGTAATGGTACAACGTTGTAATATGGCGAGAACATATAATAATGGTATTATGGTACATGTTGAAAGTTTTCTTTCACTTTCTTAAACTTCATTTATATTTATTTTTTTATGAAGTTCAAATGTCATAAAAAAAAAAGTGTCAAACATTCTTCACTTTCTTATGTTTTCTTTTTGTCAGAATATTTCCTTTTTATGTTAAAGAAAAAGATTCTTAAAATATTGAGAAAATTGTAAAAAACTACCTAATAAAACATCACTTTTATAAAGAACTAACTAATGAAAACTTTTTTGTAATAAACTACCTAATGATGTAGTCAATTGGGTCAAAGACTACCAAATCACTTGAACTACCCAAAATACCCTTACTAACCCATGTGCCCCTCACATGTCCCTTATCTCCACCCCTCTTTTCACTCTCCACACACCATTTTTCCCCTTTTCTTCTCCCTTTCTCATGTGCAATTAACCCACCGCAGCTATCCTCTCTCTCTCCTCAACACAACCCACCTCCCACTCAAATTCTCTTTTCTCTGATTTCTCATCATCGTCATCTTCAACGCCCAACAACCACATACTCATTGAGCAAATTCAATGAAAAGATACGACCATGCTCGCAGTTTCTAACATAACCGGCCACACCCACAACGCCACCACAAATAATACCCACTGAACACGTACTAACACATTTCTGTCACACTACACTCGCCCCTTTCCCGCCTTAGTGGTCGACAAAAATATTTCAATGACATCGAGTGAATTGAAAGTACGAACAACAAGGATGGTCATGCGAAACACAAACACCATTAATATAGTCTTAGAAATGGAAGCTTTAATGACAGTTGATGGAATCACAAAGCTAGAAAAGCTCATTTCTTATAGACCATCATGAACTTGAAACACCAACCTCTCCCAAAACCCCCATTCTACTCTCTCACTACAAACCCCAAACCAATGTTTAATTCGTGGGAAGGCTCAACCATGACTGGAAAGCTTGGGTTTTTGATTTGGGGAAAATCCATCAAAGTACATGGAATAAAGTTGGTATCTTTGAAGCTATTATAGCTTCTACTTATAATATTAAGAGGGATAATGATTTAGTTACTGCATTGGCTGAAAATTGATGTATTGAGATTTAAGACTAATACATTTGTGTTTCCTTGGGGTGAGGCTACTGTTACTTTAGAGGATCTAATGAGTGTGGGTGGTTTCTCTGTTTTGGTGTTTTGGGTGTTTCAATTCAAGATCAACTTTATAAATTAGAGAAGAACTTTTTGGAAATTGATCGAGGCTCAAGTGAAAGGATAATCTTAGCATGATAAAAAATTGTAGCCATTGGACTAGTCGGAGATACATGAGCTGTTACTTTCCTCTCCATTATCAAGGAACAGAGTGGGGAAATCACGGTGTCAACAAGATGTATTTGAGCAGTGATGATGAATGGATATTTATGCCTCTCTTTTTATTCTTTTTCAGTCTTTGTTTATGTACAATACAAAAATGAAGTTTCTGGAGCCGGGATTGCTTTTCTGGGTTTAGGGGAGGGGGGTTATTAATTTATTATGTTAGAAACAGGAGGGAAATAATGGAGTTAGTGTGTGAGAAGTAAAAAGGTGAGGGGAAATAAGGGACATGTGAGGGGCACATAGGTTAGTAAGGGTATTTTGGGTAGTTCAAGTGATT
Source organism: Pharnaceum exiguum (assembly GCA_900322385.1). Taxonomy (NCBI): domain Eukaryota; kingdom Viridiplantae; phylum Streptophyta; class Magnoliopsida; order Caryophyllales; family Molluginaceae; genus Pharnaceum; species Pharnaceum exiguum. The sequence goes on along the minus strand of ONZK01004493.1, from coordinate 21,797 downwards.
TGGTAGTTTTTGACCCAATTGACTACATCATTAGATAGTTCCATACAAAAAAGTTTTCATTAGGTAGTTCTTTACAAAAGTGATGTTTCATTAGGTAGTTCCTTACAATTTTCTCTAATATTTAACAAAACCTATCCTTAAAAAACCTCGCTATAGATATAGATTATAGATAGTATTTTTTTCTCCTGTTTTAAGATGGTAAAAATATTGTAGATATGGATCTCGTTTGAAAGCTTTTTTCGAACTCTATCCAGTTATATCAAAATTAAATTTTTATGAAAGATATAACAATTGATAAATCGGATTTTTCACCATATACCCCTAAGCTTTAGTGTAATTCGTGTTGTACCCTCCATGTTTCAGTAATTCACCGTGTACCCCTTAGCTTTGCAACTTGGTCGCGAAATACCCTTAGTGCTAACAGATACTTAACGGCGTTAGTTTTTTGTTACGTGGCACGTGATAATTGGTTGATTGAAAATTAAAAATACTCTTTTACCCTTCCTTATGTACGAGTAGTTAGCTGATAGGACTGCGATTACTTCAAACTGGAAACTTGGCCTGAGGAAACAACAGTAAGTGAGGTATAATCTCATTGCACCATACTTTAATAAATGCAGCATACTTTAATATATTCACCATCCCATTGGCTTGCATACACTTTCCAAATACCAGTAAGCATTCTCTTGCTAGAACAGGAGGCAGATATGCTAATCATGATCTAGGTTATGAAGTTAATACTATGCCGTTCTGATGTGGATATATATGAATAGCTTGTCGTTTTCTTGATTAAGTTGTTTTTGTTTTATATTTTTCTCAATACCCCTTCTTTTTCCTTCTCCTTTTCTGTCTCAATATTTTGGCTGTTCTAAGTTTCTATTGAACTTGCTGTCTTCCTCATTTCGGTTCTACTATAGAAGTGATTGACATCTCAGATCAAATAAATTGTCCTTTTTCAAAAAGAAATCCGAGTGTTGAAGGTATGAGATGTGGTTTTGGTATGGTTGGGTTGGTGGTGTTTTAACGTAGGGTGAAAGAGGGGTGGTGGAGGGTTTGAGGAGGAGGAATGAATTCGTTGGTATGGTGCGGTTAGGAATTTGTGGTGGCTGAGTGGGTGGTGAAGGTGGGGGGTGGGCTGCTGAAACTGCAGGGAAAGAGAGATGAAAACGTGCATATAAGATAAGAGGGGTACTTTTGTCATTTAACAATCAAAATAAACGGAAAACATCACATAGGTTATTTGGCGACCAAGTTGCAAAACTCAAGGGTACACGGTGAATTAATGAAACATGGAGGGTACAACGCGAATTACCCTAAAGCTCATGGGTATACTAAAAGATATTGTATATATATAGTTACCATATATAATTCGCCATCAAAAAGTTGACATAGATAATTCTAAGTTTACTCTTTTTTTTGAGATTTTCTTTTTCAGGAAAATGCTTTTTTTTTTTTTTGAGATTTTCTTTGTGGAAAAATTACAAAAATGACATGGCAGCTTAGGTTGCGCGTTGTAAACTGAGGAAAAAGTTCCTCCTTAAATAACTATTATAGATAAGAAAATTAAATGAAGAGATCTGACTACATCACTACATTATTGATGAAAAAAGAAGTGTAAATTGTTGGATATAATCCCAACTTAAAAATAATTCACAATCCAAATTTGATTTCCCCACAATAAACCCATCGTTAACAATGTCTAGAAATCCTATATGTATAGTAAATTATAATTATAATAGCAATGGAGGTCTTAAACCAATTTACAAATTGAATCCTACTCCTCGCACTTGCTTCTCTCACCTGTTCATCATAAGCATTATCTACCATATATATTTTCTTGTCCCGAGATAAGAAAATGTTGGGGACCTTTCCACTCGAGATGAATCACTAACTTATCAGCTATAAGAATATCCGAGAAAGTAAAATTACTAGCATTATCTACCTTATAATGACTCATTTTGAACCAATAAGCAAAAAAACAATTTTATGATAAGAGTTTTTTTTTTGCACATGACTAACTGATATATTGATACCCATGATTATGAGAAAGTAAGTAATTTCTCAAAATATGATTATTTTTCATATACTTCATTCCGAATTCTAGATTATTATTTTTTGAACCGAATTCTAGATTATTACCATCAAGTTGGTATCTTTTTTGTTTTGAAATATATGCCTGTTTTAATATCTCCAGCCCAGAGTTCTACCTTCTAGGCGCCGTTTTTACTCCTTTATTCTTTTCCATCCTCATTTTCCCCCCACGAACTAACACGGCTTTGGGATAAATTACATTATACACCCGGGTGTACGGAGAAAGGTACCTCTTTGTATGTAGATGATTAAAGATTAGGCTCTTTATTTTTTACGAAATATTAGGCCTAAAACAAGAGAAATGCAAGAAGTTTGCTGTAAAAAAGTTGCGTTAACAAACTTGCTTGGAATTTGAACAAATTATGTGGACATTTACTCAAGCTCATGGCTTGTTGTGGACATTTGAACAAGTTCTGTGGGATTTGAACAAGTTCTATGGACACTTACTGAAGCTCCAACAAGTTCTTGAAACAATGGGAATTGATTGTAAGCTAGTGCCACACTGCCACATGTGATTAAAGCACTCTCTAATCATACTATTGCGCAAGCCCTAGGCTTGATCATTTATAGATGAGGAAGGGTCTCCGTCCAACACCCTAAACTTCAGTAAATGTCCACAAAACTTGTTGACAAATAATTTAAAGTATTTAAATTTGAAGCTGAAACTCATTATAATTTGATAATGAATGGAATGAGCCTGACTTTGCAAGTGTATAATCCACTACCGCACACTAAACAATCCTACAATAATAATATTACAAAAACAAATGCTGATACTGGTATACTACCGTCCTACGACTTGCTTGTTGAGTTGTTGGTAGTGTGTGATCTTTCTCTCTAAAATCCTTTTTATGAACAACTAACTGAAAACAATCACTTCACCTTACCTTCCATTTCCCGGTCATACCCTTTCTTTCCCTTTCCGTTTTTGTCCGCTCTCATAAAACTCCCCTCTCCAAACAAAACAGTATATATCCTCCTATTATCTCATCTCACAAATATAATCTTCTCGTAACCACAAAATATTATATTCCCCTTTTCCACTTATTCGTTTCCATCATACTTAAATAATTACATTCCCTTCCCATCAATCATTCCATTAAATCAATCCCCTTTCCCATCTCTCTCTCTTTCCCTCTCTCTCTCCTATTTATGAAATTCTGCAGCAGAAATCTAGCGGAACAGTAAAAGTCATGATACTATAAGTTAAGTTACTTGCTGTCGGGTTTTGGGTATTTTCTTTCTTTCTTTTTCTCTGCTGGGAGAGCAAGATGACGTCAGCAAGCACGAACCTGGTGATGACAGTGATAGCGTTCGTAGTAAGCACTTTGTTCATAGTGTTCATTTGCACGAGACTCATTTGCGCTAGGATTCAGCTTCGTGCTTCTCGCCGTAACTTCAACCGCCACAGATCTAGTCTCACTCTGGTTAGTATTAGTATTAGTATTAGTATGCTCGGTCTTTTTCTCACTTTCACCTACTTTTTTTCAGATTGGGTTATTGTAGAAATGTTGTTTCTTTTTTGGGTTCAGTTTTGTGCAGCCTTTTTTGGTAAGTGGACATTTGTTTGCTTCTTTTGGGTGTTTTGTTAGGCAGGGTGTTAATAGTGTGTTGGTAAATTTTAGAAATGTCTGTCTATTTAAATTTAGGGGAGCTTAGGTTAGGTTAGTTTGTATGTTCTTGGAAATTTTAATGTTATCATCATGCTCTGATTATTGGTAAACTGTTTGTTGTCTGTGCTGATTAGTTTGCTTGAGTATTGTTAATGTGACCTTTTCTTTTTTGTCTTTTGCAGTTGGAAGGGGGTTTACTTGCAGTTGAACCGCCGATGGTTGCCAATTTTCCGGCCAAAAAGTACGGCGACGAGTACTTTTCATCCACGGAAAATGGACAGTAAGTATCATGATTTTAGGGCTTGTGAAATTTTTTAATGATTGTGAAATGATGCCAACTTTGCTTTTTCTTTTTTTCTTGTGTGGTCTATGTTCTCTTTTCTTTTCTTATGGCAGACCACTATTTAGCTCAGCAATTTGTCAAGAGTTTTCCTACTTAATTAGATATCCCTACATGTGGCCTGAAACTACAAAACGGGTTCACACAAGTTTAGCGACAAGTTTTTGTCTGGTGTGGGATAAACCGACCAATCCACAGTAATGTAACCGGAATGAGTTTAGCAACTGCAGCCCTGACAGAGAGGAGCAAGTAATCATCTTTTAACTGATGACACTTATCATTAAAATGGTATTTTGAGTCATCCTATCAGCTATTTGAACTCAACCATAGAATTAAGATTCACGAAGGAGGAGTAAAGAGGTGAATGAAATTGCGAGAGGAGCTAAGTGATAGAGTGGGGAGGTTTTGGAATAATTATCATCGCGGAAAACACCTTGGTCTACTTAGTTGAAATTAGAATAAATTTGTAATTTCTCGGTATGCAGTGAGAGGACTGTATCATATCTTTGAGTCTTTGGCTACTTTCTCCTCTGCCTTATTCGTCAAAAACGTTTTGGGACTGCATCCATACAAGTAGTGTTGTAGAAACCGTCTATGGCCATATGGCTTCCTTAAAAGTCTCATCATTCAGATGTCCATGTTCGATTTCTTCAAGTTTTCTTTAGATGCCTGACATGTCAATGTGACGGAGTCTCTATGTAAGGTTAAGTACTTAAGGACTCACGCAGTTCTATTTGTCAAAATTGATTGGGTCAAATACGAGAAGATTTGAATTACTAGTGAATTTTATGCATTTTTAATAATGAGTATTAAGGAAAGTAGCATTGTGAGACCACTGCAGCTTGAACATTTACGAAAAGTTTCAGACATTCTTCCCATTCTTAGTTGTACTTCACATTTTCCTGTCTCCTTTGTTAGACAACTTGATTAAACTTCCCCATATTTAGCTATTTGTTTAACTTTGTATCTTCATTGTTGTGGATTGCTCTGGTGATGACTTGGGATAAGTGGTAATGTGTTCTCAATGGCTTTAGACAGTAGGACACCCCCAGTGGTCTGATATACTTCTGTGGTGTATTGGTCATGGGTTTGGTTCATGTATAGACTAGTTGATATAATTCCCACTTGGGCTCTGTTTTTCCATTTGAAATATTGTAGATCCGTTCATCAAGTTTACTTTAGTTTTTTTTATTTTTCAACTGAAGTTCACTTAACTTAAGTTTCTCACATATTTCATAGCCCATATGCGTCTTCTTCTAGTTTTTGAGCCATAGTAATGGTTTAAGGCTCATCTGCATGACTTAACTTAATCATTGTATTTCCTTTCTGCAGATGCTCCATTTGCTTATCTGACTACAACAAGGAAGATGTGTTGCGCATTCTCCCTTACTGTGGCCACTACTTTCACATAAACTGCATAGATATATGGCTGCTACAACATTGTACCTGTCCTGTTTGCCGTATTTCTTTGCGTGAGACTAATGATAAGAAACGATCCATGCAGTTGATGTCCAGTTCCCGATCTCATCATAGTATGGATTCTCCCAGTGTAAATTTTTACCAGTGTAGATTCTTACCTCATAGAATGGAAACCGTTCAAGAGAACCAGCTTCTTTCCCAGGTTGATGCAGAAGAATGTGGGAACAACTTGCCATCCCCTGAAGTTAATACTATCTCAAAGGACCCCACAAGCAAACATGTAGAGAGTCCTTCCTTTGCTTAAATGAGGGGTCGGACTAATCAGTAGTGCCTTGCAGAACTGAATATATTTTATATAATGCATAGCAGAAGGGGCTTTCACAGCAAATTTAGCAAAGGTTTGGATTGTTCAAGCTAGTTTTTCTCCTCTGGTAGGCAGTGGCTCTGTACATATCTTTTTGTCAGGTGATTAGATCAAACTTGCTGGAGGATTGATTATCTATCCATTGAACACTTGGCTGTCCTGACCGACGCACAGGGACAAACAAGAAGACCTTCCATCGTTTACTTTCCATAGCCATAAGTTGGGTTGTGATAGCATTCGGTCTGACATACTCTGCCGTCTATCAGGTAGCCATAGATGAAAGCAATGTCAACTAGCATTTGTCTGCGTGATGGTGATGGAATCTCTGCAAGGATAAGTTTTTTACACTGTATGGTGTTGTATTTATAGATTGTACCTATCCCGGGCCTTATCTTTGTGTTGGGTTGGCTTCGTAGTATAAGAGATTGGATGTATAGCAATCAACATCTCTGTAAAGACATGCGCATTGGTTTATACCGTAGAATTGCTGGAAGCAGCCTCCCATTTTCCACGGATGTACGTGTTGATCTCGTACCATGGCCAATATTAGTACACCACATTCACGTATTGCGTTGGAAGTTATACTAATTGTCTCTCCACTCCTCCCTCTGGACACTGTTGCGTTGTCCATGGGAAGGGGTTAGCCGTGAACGTCCTTGGTTCGATCTCTGAATCAGAATTGAGGTCCTTGTGCGGGCGTGTCTGCATGGTGTGCCCCGTGGTTTCTTTCCTAGTCCTAATTCCGGTGTGTTAGCCAACCCACGGCCAATGTCCTTACCGTATGCCCTCAGTTTTCAGTCAACCAGTCCCGTCGGTTCTTCTCTGTCCCTTAGTGTTTGACATTCTCCATATTTGTAGGTCCTAGCGTCCTACCCAGATCCAATCAAGCCTACCCACTAATAATCTCTTTCCTCAAATAAATAGCGAGCTATATAGCTAATGTATGCGAAAGGACAAATAAATGTAGCCAAATGTACCAGAACGCTTTCCACCATCATCAACATGTACTATTGTTGTCTCCGCCATGGTATATTCGACTAGTTAATTTAGTTATAGTGGCGTACCCAGTCACCCACATTCGTCTAGGTATAGTGGGCTAGTGGCACACGCATGACAAAATGGAAAATGAAAAAGCAAAACTACAAAAGTGTTCTTGCACTTCGTGGTGTTGTGATTATACTTTTGTTACTTCGTCAATTGTTGGAAAAAATTTATTTTACCTTAGTAAAATTTGTGCAATATATACTTAGAATCCCTTACAAATAGGCCGGGAATTGAGCAATTGACTTTTAAAATCACCATATACTTTTTTTTTTTCGATTTGAGGGAGGCAAGAGTTTGATGGGAATCAAAAACCCAATATTAGAGGTTCAAGGGGTGCTTTATAGGAAACTAGTTTGGGCAAATTATATCATAAACTCGATGTAGTTTGAAACCCGTACGATGCACGGGTTATGCACATTTTAGATGTACATAGACTTAAGTATAAAGTGGATCTTATAGTATATTTATTCTAAGTGTAACTCTACATTTGGTAATGTTATTAATTTGTTGATGAGTTTTTTCTAAAAAGAATTATGTAAACATAATTCATTTCATGTTCTTTGAAAATTGGAAAATGAATGTAACAGCTGAAGAAATAAAAATTCAGACCATGAAGTAACGATGAAATTATTGGTCCCCTAAAAAAATGAAATTATTAGTAGGTTGAATTCGGTGAATTGAATTCTTTATTCGGTCAACATCTTTTCACTTGTTCTCATAACTAAGCTTGAAAATGATCATTATGAAGGAATTCTACTTCGCACATGATAGATTGTCTTTCAGTCCAAGCGGCTTTGAATGTTGCATGACTAATTTTCATTAAATATCTTAATAGGTAAATGATTTTTCACCTTTAATTTCTTAGGCATTTTTTTCACCTTTATTTGTTGACACATATTTTAACTCACCAACTACCTTCTTTCTTGGGTACATCTTTATGTCTATTATGCCATTTAATTCGTGTGATTGTTGGCAATTGTTCATATGTCAAATGTGAAGCTATATCATTTTTCTTATTTATTTGCGTACGCGACATGAATATGAAGTTTTTGGGGTTTTCAGAGGACAATGGAAACGTATCAAGTAAAATGGATATTCTTGCATAAATAGGAAAATAATTTATTGATGTAACACATACTGTTGTCTCAAAAAAATATGTAAGAGTGAAATTAAAAAATTGGGATACACATGGATAGTAAATTCAAGAAGTGCAACTATATGGTCAATTAAAGTTCTTTTAACATTAAAATGTACTCATAAAATGTGTATATCATTGCATACATCCTTACCCCAAATTATCCCCATTGAATGAGGTTTTACACTCGGTTGTCGTTGTTGTTGTTGTTGTTGTTGTTGTTGTTGTTGTTGTTGTTGTTGTTTTTGTTGTTTTTGTTGTTGTTGTTGTTGTTGTTGTTGTTGTTGTATTATCTTTGACCAGTGGGACTTTAGTGTCCCAGAATGGTGTAACATCTCGTGTCCCACTTCAATCTGGGTCGTTCGTGATTTTTTAACAGATTTAAATTAAAATGCAATAACAAATCACGTACGGTCGAGATTAAGTGGGACACGAGATGGTACACTATTTGAGACACCAAAGCTGCTCTGATCTTAGACAACGGCAGAAGCATACACCAGTCAACTACGTAGTATTAGGTCAATCAATAATAAGATCGACTTCACACTATTAGTTAGTGTATGATCAAGTAAGTACCAATTCGCACATTTATAATCATTCCGGACATCAATAAGAGAGAGTTGCTCAAGTGGTACAGAGCACACCTTCAACCCTTAAGGTTGGGGGCTTGATTCTTACCGGCCTTCAGTGTCTCCCAATACACCAAAAAAAAATATGTTTGACAACAGACCATATCAATCAACAGAAAATGACAGAAGTTCTGAATCGTAAATTTGCTTTTATTTTGGATTGTATTGAAATTTACATATTTAGTACCAGAATAATTGAATCGAAAGATAGGTGGATAACATAAGTCGCCAAGCCGTCCCCTATGGTTCTATTCGTGTTAACTACGTGAACAATCAAAAAGGAAGGAAGAGTTAACAATGATAGTACATACTGCACAAAGAGTGAAAGTACAAAATCAGAACAACGATTATATATCATTTTCGCCACAACATCACATGATATGGAAGCCTCTGTAGTCCTTAACGAGTGTAAGTACGGTATTAATACCGGGTTTGCCACGCCTTATGATGCAAACCAAATGCACTGTTTTAATACTCTTCTCAATGACGGATATGTGAAATCTCGAGAAATACGATTAGTAGTCGTGTCCATCCCTTCCCCTCGTCTTCATGATCGTTTTCATATATAATACTTCTATATTTGGCCTTCGATTGATTGATTATAGCCCATTAATGGTTATTAGTCAATTAATCAGTCAGCCCAGTCCAATAAACTCACTCCAACCCACAAATAGCGGCCCGGCCCACATAAAATTCAACTGAAATTCCCTAATTAATTTTTTTTAATTAATTAGTTTCTTGGGGAAGAATTAACTGAATTTATATCCTAATCCGATTATAATTCGATCCAAATACAAAACTCTATCTGGATAATAACCTAAACCGCGTAAATAACCAAACAGACGGACCAGACGAAGTCCGGGTCCCGCATGCAACGTGCACCAGGCACGACGTGCCACGTGGTAGTACGGGACCCGCACGTCGCGTTCGTCGGGCGCACGTCATTTACAATCACGCCGCATTTGATGAATGCGTTCTTTCTCTCTCTAGCCTAGCTTAGCATAAACCACCCCTCTATAAACCCGTCCCACGGTAATTCCAGGATACACCACTTAATAAAGCGTAATCAAGCAATCATAAACCTTAATCTTGCACCCTAGCCGTGTTTTGTGGAGTTATTAGGCGAGTCCCGTCCCGTTTCTCCCGCTTTGCGTACAACTAGATCATAGGAAGGGTCTTACTATAGACCTCCAAATTAGGTACTGAAGTCACTAATCCATTTCAATTCAGTTTTGTCAATAGCCACCTTTATATACAATGTAGAATGAAAATGTGCAAAGTGATCACTAACATGTAAATTAACCTTTATGTGCTAATAATGGAATATTGTTCCATACTTACACATCGTCTCAATAATAAATTGCATGCGTACAAGATGACTATGCTTAGGTAATAATTGTTTTAGATTGTTTAATCAATTGTATGGTTAAAGCGCATATAATTATATTAATTGTCTAGTAGAGGTACTGTAGGCACAGGGGCCCCGATCTAAGGGAAATGAATCCACTTAGACTAGGTAAACCCATGAACCCACCTGTTAGGTAGTTGAATGCGCATGCTATTGAACAAGAGTCGCCACCAATTTTATTTTAGCCACATACATATACGTACTATTAGGAAAACAATTGGAAAACCCGTTTTATATTATCTTGATTTAATAGATGATTTAAGTATAGTAAAAAGCATTTGAATTATCTCGTATTGTTCGTGAGGAACAACACAAGGTTTTAAGCATAGCAATTTGCACAACCAAAGATCAAGGATTCTGGAACGAAATTTAAACCTCTACTAGTTCGATGTATTCCAATATAATTAGCTAAACCACACGGTTCATTAACAACCTAATGCAATTATCTATATTACTCGTCTTGTATACATTCAAGATTTATCAATTAGCGATGTTTAAACATGCAACCCATATTCCTTTAAAACACACATAAGAAATAAAATCAATTTTATTAGTTCTAATGACCACTTTATTATTATTCAAATTCTAAGGTCCCATATGGCTCTTGCCACGATCCTCCACATGCCAATGCTTAGGTATAGTGATAGCAACAACAACAAAAATACATAATATGCACAAAAACATGAAAAGAGACTATAGATGAGAAAGAAGGGGTTAGTCCATATTGAAATTGAGAACGGAAACCTTACCTTGCCCTTTACCAACTATATGTCCAAAAGGACCTTCACATGCACACACAAGTTAGTAGATTTCAAGCACTAAGCCACTAATCTACATGATGGAAATACAAGAAATTGAAAGTAATGTAAAAGGTGGTGCCTTCGGGACCTTTACCGTATATCTAACTTGAAAACTCCAAAGATTGGGACGGGATGATACTTGAGAAAGTAGCCTTTAGCCTTGAAAATGCTCCTTGTGTGATGATAGATTGCTAAGAATTGCTAGTGTGTTTGGTTGCTTTGAAAGGAGTAGATTTTCGACTTTAGGTGGAAATTGATTAGTTAAGTGCAAATTTCTGCATAGTAATAGTATAGTAGTGAGTTGGTTGAATGAATGGAATGAGAGGGGTATTTATAGGAGGGGAAATGAGGAATGGTCGGATTTAGGGTAAATATTAGAGAGATTGCACAAAGATCTGAGCCAAAAATAAGCTTTGCACGTAAAATGGTTCTGGCGGCAACCGCCTGGCTCTGGCGCATGCCACCTACTCTGGCTTCTGAAAAAGTAAATTTGACTCTGCACAAAATCATGCTTCTGTTTGGGTTTTCCTACCGTCTGACTTCTGGCGCCTACCGCTGGACTCTGGCGCATGCCGCCAGAGTTGGATTTCGACAAAGTTTTATTTTCTTTTTTCTGTTTATGCGGAATATTGCTAATTATATTCTAGGTAATTAGTAAACTCGTATTAGGCTTTAAATTCTTCCGGGAATTATGAAGAAAAGAGGAGATTTTTTTTCGCCAAGCAACATTTAATTAAATAAACAAATACATAATTAAATGCATATTTAAATAATTAAATATTAAAGGGGAAAAGCTTAGTGGATTGGGCTCGTTTTGTGGGCTGATTTGAATGAAATTAATTAATAATTAGGCCATTTGGCTAATACTAATTAATCGGAAGGGCTATGCTATTATTAACGGTCCAAATGACGATTAATAATCGATCGAGTTAATAAATCGACTTCAATTTCCTTTCTCAAGCACCGGTGCACTCAATACAATAAAGATTCAAGCTGACTGAAGGATATAAGGTTGGGGATTTTCGTCATTAGGCATGACAATACCCCGTACAAAATACGGTATATACAGGAGCCCCCACTTTAGCCGAGGTCGAGGCCAGAGCGAAGGGTAAAGTATTGCAATTGTTTCCGAGTCGACACATGCAATGCATATGGAACAATATAATCGTGCAAGTTAACATAGTGTACATACCTCGGTGTTGATTGCTAAGGGCATTGTGAACACCTGTCTTAAGCATAAAAGACAAGACATGCAAGAAGCGATATGCAAGATTGTATATGTAAATGCAAAAAGGGGTTAGAGAACAGAACATATAAAAATACATTATATTCCTAATTACTAATTTTGTTTGTTTGCTAAATGTTCAAATGCAAGGAGCTCTTCTCACAAGTGAACATGATTACTAAAAGTTACTTATTTGCTCAAGTGTTCGTCAACACTAATTGCTAAAAGTCAAGTAAAATGCATTTCATTCCCAGGACTGCTTAATTCATAGGGGAGGCATTAGCCGTATGAAGAATGACTTCTGCCGAGGCAACAAAGTCACTATTTGCTCAAGCCAAGTATAAGGCTGCTATTCCACATGTAGTCGCGATCCACAAGGGAGTTCCTAAACAAGATGCACTTGTTTTCGGGGTTGTTCAATATAGAATGATTTTCTATATGAAATAATATCTTTTCCATTGCTTCAATGAAAAAGACATTGTCTAGTGTACTTAGGGGCCCGATAAAAAGGCTAGTTCGCCTTTAGTTGTGAAATATGTGGGTTTTGTGCTCAATCTAAAATATTCTTAGGCTTGCTTGCCGCGGAATATGCTTTGACTATTTCAAAGTGTGCAATTGTAACAAGTGTGATATTCCCAGCACTAAAGTTAATTAGGCGGGAAATGTGTGTGTAGTTGATAAAGATAACATTTGTAATATTGAAACTTTGTTTTTATTTTGCTTTAGAGTACGTACCTTGTCACTTACCGTTGATATGGAATGATAATGGCTAGAAGGAGCCTCCGGTTTGGAAAACTGGGAGGCGGAATTAATGAACGTGTTTGTGGGCCCGACGCACCGCACTAGGCCCAACTTGTTGTGTTCCATTTGCTTGGATTGGAAAGATTGCAAAGTGGACTTGCTTGCTTGTTGCACTTTGTTCTTGCTTTACTTCGACCAGGAGACTCGCGTACCAAAGCTTGCTCATTTTTTGCTTATGTTGCTCATGCTCTTGCTCATGGATTATAGTTTTTCTTAAACTCCAAATTTTGGGGATTTTTGTGAATTTGTGGTGATTTTATAAGGAGATGGAATGAAATAATAGGATAGTTTTTTTTGCTTGTATATTGCGCTGCATTATCATTGTGGCCATTTTGTGAAGTATTTGATTGATTTGTTATTAAGCTAAGAACCCTAATTCGGCAATGTAGGCTGAATGCAATATTGGTGTTTGTTTTGCAAAGTTGTGAACTCAAGGTAGAGAAATTTGCGGAAGTATTTTTGAGTGAGGCATGTTTCGACCAATTTGGGCGAATTTGGAGTTGTTTAAACTAAAACTGTCTTAGGTATTGATATATATGGCAAATGAGCATGATTTTTGCATTGAAAACTCAATTTTGAGCGTGTTTGAGCACTTTTCCGGATGGTGATAGGCCTATATACGGGATTGTGTTTGGATCCTTTGTTCTTGTAGTGTTGAGCTTAACATGAGCATTTCGTACTAGGCATAGTATTTGTTTAAGCAAGTTGTAAGATATCTTGGAGATACGAGCACGGTACTTCTTGCTAGTGGAAATGCTCTAAGGAATCAAGCGACGCTAGGAGCCCCCAGTTGAAGGGCATATGCTTGTAGTTCTTCGTATTCTCATCATGCAATGTAAGTAATGTCGTTGCTTGCTTCCTTTCTCATTATTTCTTCATGTTTGCATTTGTATATGCTCCACTTGCTCCAATTTAGGTTTTTAAACTTGTGGGATGGATTGTTGTGAAAGAACGATGGTAGATAATGTGTTTGGTTATGGGATAGTGAATTTCTACAAACAGTACTTGAATGTGCGAATTTGATTGAATTGACTTGATTGATGCTAGAACCTCAATTTGGAAATTTAGTCTTTTCATTTTGAATTTTGGAATGGGTAATTGGATTATAGAGAGGATGTTTGGCTTGAACATTGTTCAAATTTGGGTTTGCTGCAAAGTGGTTGCATTTTTATGAGTAATTGAATTCGCTAGACTTGCGATAATGATGGAATTTTGATGGTCATTGAGCATATTTTTTAGCATGACAATGTTGAACTTCTGTTTGTATTGCATTCTTGAACGGGTCGTTGTCCAGACCATAAAGTGATGTGGAACTTGTATACTAGGCAATGCGTAGTGTTAACTGATGATTATAATTTGGTAGGAGTTCTCGTCGTAATGATATGGGCGCTTCTTCTTCTCGTTGTAAGGATAATTGCAAAAGAGTTCGCATTTTTAAACTTGTTGATGAGGATGTGGAGAAAGTCTTCGAGTCGAAAGAACCAGGGATGATAACGATGAACAGTCTTTTCCTAGAGTATACCGCAGGGGGACGTTGTAGGAGAGCATGCATGGCTCTTTCTTTAGAGCACGCAATTGACTTTATGATGATGAATGGCATATCTTGAATTTATAGATGGCGTTCACCCTTTTAGGTTCAAGGTTGTAGATAGACTTATCTTCGGTGTCTATGCTAACAATGGTAATAATCTTTGTCTTATCTTGTAACTCTCATGCGTCTTTTGCTAATGATTTCAATGTCTTGCAAAGCGTCTCCGAGATTCATTCTCATGGATTCTATCAAGATTCGAATTACATTCTTGGCTCCGGGATGATGAAAAGACTTGTTGTAGCTTGGATCCGGGGTTGCACGTTCGGGCCTTTGATAACTTTAAAGGTATGATCGATGCTTCGCTTTTCCTTTGGACTTGAATTCATTTAAACTAATGAGTTAATCATGCATGCTTGGTTTTGTCATCATTTTTCGTGGCTTGAGTTATGGTTTTGCTATCTCATTCATGCGCTCGGAGAAGTACTTATGATCTTTGATCTTTGGGAATGGGGATTTAAACTCGGTTGTTGTTTTTGTTGTTGTCGTTGTTGTTCTTTATGATCCTTGGAGCAAAACTCACGATATATCCTCGATTACGAACTCATAATTCCCCAACGCTCAATGTTCTTCTTGCATGGATTATTGGCGAATTGTCTTCAAGTATTCGCGCAAGAAATCTCTCGTGTGATGCGTTCATGAAAAGCGACCCAAGAAGAATACCTTCATTTTCTCACTCGCCTGCACGGTCCTTTGGCACAGGCTTGCCTTGATGGTGTTTAGGTTGTCGAACCCCAAACGTCTATTTGGCGTACTAGTCACATGAAGGAGTGGTAGAAGATCTAAATGACGACTGCGAGGGTTTGCCTTTTTCCGAATAATTCGAAGCGATGAACACTTTACTCGTTCTTGTATCTTCATTTGTTTTCTATATGCACGTAGCTTGGTTAAAGATGACTTTGGAGAACTCGAGACGTTCATTATCTTCGAGCGTATAGGGTCTTTGAGTGTTCTTCCGCGGAACCGATGGTAAGCACTTGTTGGAGGAAATAGTCGATGAATCGGCATTTTGTGTGGATATCTTGGTCGTCTTGAATGTTTTTGTGAAAATTACATAGTAGGGAAGTAATACGTCTCATCCTTTGCTTCAATCTACAGCTCTTGGTAGTACTTTTCAAAGTGGCAATCCGCATGGTCAATTTCAGATGACTTCTTTCATACTCAGGAATTATACGCTTGATCTTATGTGTGAGAGGCAACCAACACCTTCTAGTTATCATTCTGTGTATGTGGGATTGACTTACAACTATGTTTACTGCAGATTTTTCTCGTGCTTCATTTGGCATAGAGTTTAGGAGCTTTCCTTTCCTGATCTTTCATAGAATGGATGGCATGTAGCCCCCAATCCTGTATTGGATGACTTTGATCATCGCTTGTAGTTGCACATTTCCTATAATGATATTTTGATTTTTCTTGTTTATTGCATTTTAATTCCTAATGATCATCCGTCTAGACAAATGTACTTAAATGTGATAAGGAATAATGATGAAAACGATGAAAAGTACTTTTTTGAAATCAAGACGGAGTAAAGGGAGAAAAGACTTTGTAAAGTAAAAGAATAATTTCCCTCGATGTTTGTTTCTAGTATAAGTTATGATAACAACATATAAACAATAGCCATAATTTGCACTTAGGAAAGCAAATGAATTTATTTTGTGAATTAAACGATTGTGCGCTCGGCTCATCACCGGCGCGTGCCGCCTGTTCCAAATCTGTCGTGCCTTTTGTAGTCGCCCTTGTGAGTGAATCTTCGTCGTTGGTTGTTCTTTTAGGAAGCTTCTATGTTTTGTCTTTTGGCACAATACTTTTTCATGTGCGATTAGGAAAATCAAATGTCGTCAGGTTGTTCCATTGTGCCTTTGGTGATCGACAAGCTCCTCCTTGGTCTTGATAAGGTGTACATGGATCCGTATATAGTAGTTTCTCAAAGATTACTTTTCTTGTAGGTAGTCCTCTTTTGGAGTTCTTTTTCGGTTTGATACGCCGTTGTTCAACTTGTGAAATATCTCGGGCATGCTTCTTCTTTTTTAATATAGTCATACTTTCCAAAGTCTCGCCAGAAAGTAGTAGTCTTCTAAGAATGAGGCTTGGTAGCATTTGCGAACTAATCATGCTTGCAACATTTATCCTTCGGTTGATCTCTCGTTCTCGCGTTTCCTAAGAAGCCCTTTCGGGTTTTCATCTTAGCCCCTCTTGTTTTGCTTCTATGCCTTTATTGTTGCCTAAGTACATTTTCTTGGATGATCGACTCAGCAGGCCTAAATCTCTCATGCTCTCTTTTTGCCTAAACGCCGTTTTACGGGTTTTCATCTAGCCACTCTTTTTGTATCTTTATTGTACATCTCTCATTCTGACGTTTTACCTAAGAAGCCCTTTACGGCTTTTCAACTTAGCCTCTCTTATTTTTCTTCTATGCCTTTATTGTTGCCTAAGTCCATTATCTTAGATGATCGACTTAGCAGGCCTAAATATCTCATGCTCTCTTTTTGCCAAGTGCCCTTTTTGGGTTTTCAACTTAGCCACTCAAATAAAAGCAATAAATGTAATAACATCAATGATGCAATGATATAAATGAATGATGATGTTTGCATTATATGAAATTTTGCAAAATTCACAAGTCTTTTGGGAGTACAATAAGATATTATCAAATTGCCTGTAGTTCGGTTTGCCAATGAGATTTTTCTAGAGGAGCCAGTGGGTTCGGATTTTTGCGGAGCCATGTGGGTCCTTTTTTTTTAGACACAGAAACATAAAGAAACTTGAAATTGCATTACAAAGCTGTAAGTACGGTAATTCTACCGGGTATTCGCCACGCCTTATGAGGTAAACCTAACTTGGCATTTAGTATTTGGGGTAAGACTATTTCAAATGACAAC
>ONZK01004491.1:10784-38583 GCA_900322385.1 Pharnaceum exiguum | reverse complement strand
TATCTAACGATTTTCACATTGCAGGTACAAAGGTTTTTATGGGGACCATTGGTTGTTAACGTTTTTTCATTGCAGGTTATACGACATTTCTCATACAGGTACTAAGTGGGTCATTCTTGAAACAGTCTCCCGATTTTCAAATCGGGGTAAGGCTGCGTACATCAGGCTCCCTCAGTACCCCATTTAAAATGGGATTCACTGGAATTGTTGTTGTTGTTGTTGTAGAATAGTCATTAATGACCCTTCGACCTAATAATAATGACTCATCTCACCATGTTTCATACATGCCCTTTTTTATTTGAAAGTGTCGAAACTATTCAAGTACCAAACTTGTTCCAAAAAAAAAAACGTTAAACGAATGCATCTCTGGGAAAATAAAGAGTTTCACATTGACTTCCAAATCAAAAGCATTTGTTATCTACTCTTTGTGTCTGCAAGCCCCATTCTGCTTTTGGGAAAACTAGAGTACAGAGTAATAGAATTGAAACTGGATGGAGCCACTACAAAGCAGGGAACTAGCAGAAGGCTGACAAACCATAGGGGAACCAGTTAGTCCATACATAGCAACTAAAATTCGAAACCGAAGTCATCATAATCATAATCATAATCATAATCAAATTGATCAAAATATCCAACTGGAACCGGAAAATAATCTTCATCAGAAAAGCTGTCCTCAAATTCATAGGCATCTTCATAGAATCCAAAGTAGCTATCATCAGAATCATAAAGTAGAGCCCCAGGACAACCTCTTTGTTCTGCATAAGCTTGTCGGCCATAGTCCTTTGTTGAGTCGTAAGGAAGCCACAGGGTCTTGAGCTTTTTACACCTTTTCCCCAGATCTCCTGATAAATCGATCCTAAAACATGCACGCAAATCAAGTGATTCAAGGAGAGGGCACCCATCAAGGATTGCTTTCAAACCAACGTTCGACAAGTTATCTCCGAGCAGTTGAAGATGCCGTAACTGAGGCATGCTTTTAGCAATGGCTAGGGCATTCTCATTGTAAATATTCCTTTTCTTGATAGACCCAACCTGAGTTACGCTGAACGACTTAAGTGAAGGGCAAATACGTCCAGTGGTCTCAATTGTTTTATATGAGAATCTACAGATTATCAGCTGCACCTCCTCAAGCAGCGGAAGCTTTTTAATTGCCTCAATCAGCCCTTCATTAGACACGTTTATATAGTGCCCAAGTCGGAGATGCTTAAGGTTCTTTGATCTGTTAAAAGATAAATGCAATAAATTTACATTATCAGGTCAGATACATTACTGAAATATTCGAGTAGATCAGTCTCAGAGCCCCAACTGAGCAGAGATACATTATGGCCAGTCATTCACACTTGCAAACACCAAATCAATCATCTACATATATTAACCAACAAAGGGGAGGATACAATCAGAGGAGGAGCTTCCTCACCACCCCTACGTAAGTAACGTGTATTTCCCATCCTATTCCAGTGAATTATTACTTACAATGTAAACCGAACAATTGTAGCCTAGAATTTACTTGATTCATACGAAAAAACTACTGCCTACACAAATTAACTTCCCAGGTTCAACCACACAAGCTGCTGTAAACTAAACTTATGGCCTGAAATGGAAGCTAAGGGAATAAGGAGAACGGTGCCTAAGACTTGTTGATCACAAAAGACACAATCCCCACACAGAGAAGTCCACACTCTTTCTGATCGTGCAGAACAGTCTCAGACTAGAAAAACATAGTGGCGCAGCAAACCACGCCAGCCAGGAATTCATAATAAACACCGAAAATATGCAAAATTAATTATTTATCTACATGTCAAAATGTCATGGTAGCATGAGATTTTTCAAATCAACCCTGTTAGGCAAAATAGGCAACATTAGAAACAAACCGCTGAGTAAGACTAATTGATCATAAAAGACTTACAGTCCCCATAACAGAGACTACTACATTCTTTCTGATTGAGGCCTAACCAACTTACAGAAAACGAATAAATTAATTCAGATCATTATATATCATATCTTCTCCTTGTGTCATTTCAAGGAAGAAAATTTGCATCCAACGGGCTTACATGCAAGACGTGTTCAAAAATACATCACTACAAGGGGTCGGCTAACATGGACCAAAATGGAGTTCAAAGTAACACACACACAGAGAACACACATGTGCACACACACAAAACAAATACACAAGCAAGTACACTCAAGAACACGCCACACACACACCTTAAGGTTTAAACAAACAAACACAACCACACACGACACACCCACACGGCCACACCCACACCCAAACACACACTACACAAATGAGCCACCTTAATCCTCAAATACCATATCATCCTTCACTTGGATCATTTCTCTCCATCTCCGTCTATCTCCAATCATGTACTCGTTCAAGTAGAGCCTTATCCAACTTAACCACCCTTATCCAAGTGTGACAAGATCCCCCTCTACCCTCGCTATTTCTTCACTTGTCCATCCTTCTATCCTCTCAACAGGGTATCAATAGGCCTTCTCTCCACGTGCCCGAACCAATGTAGACAGGCGACACTCTCTAATCTTGTCTTTAATAAGAGCTATTCTAACCATTATTTCAACCATCTCTCTGACCTATTCGTTTCAAACCTTGTCCCTCCTTGTATGCCTTTCATCCATCACAGCATATTCATCTCAACCACGCTTATCTCCCGAACATGGCCCCATTCATAGCCCAACACTTTGTAGTTTGTACCATATAATAGGACAACAGAGCCGGTCTAAATAGTTGTGTGGTAAAACTATCTTTCAACTTAAACCCACGGTCTAATGAAGAAATCGTCTTATTTCTCCATAACTCATTGTATGAGTTTACACAATTCTTATTCCTATTAATTCAGTTTCACTTAGCTCATTTCTTTTTAATTTAGTTTCACACATTTTTTTATATCTTTTAATTGGTGAAAACTACATTCTTTAGGAAAAGTCCGGTGTTGGTGTCACGCCGCCATTTTGTTATCTAGATCATTTGTGATTTGTTAGTGCATTACAAGATATTGTATTAATATTAACAAAAATCAAACACTAGAGATAGATTGAGTGGCACAAATTGGGATATCAAAGCCACACTGCTATAGGAACATTGGAGAACAATAGGGGAAATGAAACAATTTAGTACGGCTTTATTCTACCAAGTTCTCAGTTGACTTGCAAACACTTCAATTCATTTGCTTTACAAATTATACAACTACAAGCAAGTTCCTTTTTAATCATTTTTAGTACCCTTGGTCACCAAAATGGTAAAATGTAAACTCTAGGCAAAGTAAAATCAATACCATATAACATATCAACAACAATAACAACCGAGTGTAATCTAATAATCCCCATCCAATGGGGATGGGGTGCTCGGGGTCGGGATGTACGCAACCTTAACCTTGTTTAAGAAAAAAGAGAGGTTGTTTCCGGGATTGATACCATATAACATATCCTACTTATAAAACCACAAATAAGGCCAGAAACAAAATCCCAAGTACCATCAACAATACAATTAAACAAAGAACAAAAAAAATACCTGTCAACAATATACATAAGGGTATCATCATCACAAAGATACTCAAGATAAATATCTTCCAACCCACCATCGCTTCGATCAACAGCATGGCGAGTCATGACATTAGTATCATAGGGTAAGTCCATGTATGCATCAGGAAGAGTCATGTCAATGACCTTAAACATGCATGGCTGTTTGCATATTGTCCTAAAAAGCATACACACTTTCTGGGCATTTTCAATTATGCCTATTGTTGTCAGTTTTGATAATATTATCGACCAAATGTCCTCTGGAAGTTCCAGCCAGTTGGGTTTTCTGTTCTTCTTTTGGTTTTTTCTTTTCTTTTTGTTTTTCTTCTTTTTCCTGTTTCGGTTTTTTCGGTTTGAGGTTGAAGGTTGATGTGAGTCCATTTTTGAGGGTTTGAGGCTCTGTGAGGGGGAAATGGTGAGACAGTGAGACCAAACACACTGACACAGTGAGAGTATAAATGGAGAAAGTGATGGGAAGGTTTTCTTGTTTGTTTAGGAGTTGACTAGTAAGGTGGTTGTATTGTTGGGCTGTTGATCTCTCAGGCCAATGCCCAATTGCCCAGTGCCCAACCGCAAAGCAGTGTAAATTAAAAAGGTCCATATGTAATTATATTAGTATCATAGGGTAAGACACGCACACCCAAAAATAATTCAGAATTGAATAGATTTGAGATAATTATATTGATAGAAGGAGATAATTTCATAATTTAACGGTAATACAGTGAGATATCAAACTGTTACGGCTGGAGATTGGCTTGCTAACTATGGTCAAACTTGTAACACTAATAAATTGTATGGATTATTTCTTAGTATGAAGGATTGGATATAATCTATCTAATTCTTCAAGAGGAAAAATTAGGGGTTTGTCTCAAGAGCAGATACTGCTAATTCCGTTTTTCATTCTTTACCTTAAAAAAAAAATATGAAGATTTTTTTTGCTAAACAATTATATATAAAGTTTAAAGACAGTTTTTTTATTTTAATTTATTGTACATAAAAGTGTCAATGCAATCTGAATTACATGGTACATCTAACTATCTAAAAGTATACAATAATTTTTTAATACATTAACACATTTTCTTTTAAGTACAAATCCATTTTTAAATTGTATTTAAGTAAAACAAGAATATATTGTACTTGTATGATTTTACAAGGTAGGAGAAGGAGAAGGAGAAGGAGAATGAGAAAATGGCAAACACACCCAAGTTTAATATACAGGAATTGCTCAAGTTAGGGTGTGTTACTGTGTTTTGGTCAGTTGGAACAATTTGAATTGAAAAAAACTTAACTCAACTGGAAAAAGATGAAGACAGTTAAAATTATACCTAAAACTGAACTGAACTGGAATATTTCCGACGAACAAAACACAGCCGGATAGATGTTTCGTTCAACATAAATCAAAACAGGTAAAAAGTGTAATGGTAAAGGAATTCACCGAGAGTTTGAACATTGGATGCCACCAAGAGAAGAGTAGATATACAACTTTGAAAGGAAATAGAAGTTCAAAGAACTAAATGTCTACGCAAAGAGCCTAAAATGCAAAAGTGCGAATAGTGAATCCACGGAAGTGGCGGTGAAGTACTAGTGTACTACCAGCCTCAAGCTAATTATCCATTAACGACAACCAGAAGCTTACACCGTCAGGAACATAGTCTTCAGGATCAGAAGAATCATAGTTAAAGTAATTGGGGTATTTCTTCTTCCTGAGACCACGATCATATTCCCAAGCTAGCCAACGATAACCCTTCATGGAATCATACGGGTGTCGGAATTGCCTGATCTTTCTACATCTGTCACCCAAATCGCCCCTTAGATCGTGATCGACATGAACACATACACGTATGTCAAGGGACTCGAGATGAGGGCATCCATCAAGAATCACTTCCAAGCCTTTCTTATCCATGTTATTACCAATCAGTTGAAGATGGCGCAACTGCGGCATGGTTTTAGCAATTGCTGTGAGCACCTCATGTCCATCGCCAGCAACAAATCGATTTGAGTTTATAATACTATTATAGCTGAACGATTTCAGAGATGGACAGGCTCGGCCAACAGCTTCAATAGTCTCAGAAGAGAAACTGCAGAGGACAAGGTGCAACTCCTCGAGCATTGGGAGTTTTTGTACAGCTGCAATCAAACCTGCATCTGTCACATCAAGATAGTGTTGCAGTCGCAGGTGTTTGAGATTCTTAGACCTGTTACATTTCTTACAAATGATGTTATTCACATTAAGAGGTCAAAGATGTATAACATGTTGTTAACAGCTAGAAGCACCACATAATCTGAGAAGGCCGCTAACGGTGATGTCTCGATGATTCAAGTCTTTCAGAATGCTCAAATTCTATGTTAAAACTTCAAGTGGACGGACTGACGGAGTAGCAAAAAGAAAACAAGCAATTCTTTCTTTAAGTTTTAGACCAACAAAGCAGATGTATGTTTGCACATTAAAAAGAAATTAATCAAATTCCTGTTACAGACAAGTTTGTTACACATGCATGTGCACATACGCAGCAATTCACTACAAGAATAAGAAGATATGTACATCTAGAGTTACTTGATGTGAATAATTGAAGAATTGAAGGCTGCAAATATAAGGCAGCATTCATCCTACCCACTGAAGCTTGATGTGAATAATTCAATAAGGAAACAAAGAAATGAATGAGTTCACTGATTACTACGAGTAATAATTAGAGTACGTATCATTATGTCAACTAGCTTACTTTGCTGAGGAGAGACATTAATTCTTCAAATCAGAAAATGCTCCAATCAACACTGATCAGCAGCACTAGTTGCATTTTACATGGTATATATTTTTCTAAATTGAAAGGTGCATAAACTTTAGCTAATGAATTGATAATTGATCGTTTTTGTGATGATTGTGGTGCAGATTCATTAAATTGTAACAACGTTGTTCTTTACAACTTAAATTCAGTTTCATTCAGTTTAGTTCAGTTTTTATCAGTTCATTTCGTAACTTGTGAGCGTAATAAGTTTTGATTTTGATATCCATTATATCATTGAAAAGGTCTCACCGTATAGTTTGTTGATAGGGTTTTGATGAGTGATTGACTGTCAAAATAATTAAACGAAAAGCTTAGTTTTTTCCAATTCCATTCAGTAAAGTTCAGCTTTAAAGAATTGACCCTATATTGGTGCCAGCTTATACACTTGTTTTATCTTTTGTTATGGCTGTCTTAGAAACGTTTTCTAAAGTAAAGGAGAAAGAGAGAGAAGGGAAGACAAAGAGATATGCCCATGAATTAAGTTATTCCCTTTTATAATCTTATTGATATATGATGTAAGTATATATACAAGAGATAAGAAAAGGTTATATAGTACATAAACTCTATACTTGTACAATGCATAGAAAATGAAAAGTCATAGGCAAATGGAGAGACATAGGCAAATGGAGAGTCATGTACATCCATAATTATTTGTTCCATAACACATTAAATACCTTGGATGAATTTCATCCTAACCAATGTGTAACTGAAAAAAAACGGTTCTTTTGTACAATGAAAAATAAAGTTAAGAGTTGTCGTACATAATTCATACAATGATACATGACTAATTTGCAAGGAAGAAAGAGAAAGATCATATGATACAAGTGGAACATAATGACTGAACGAACATAGCAAAACAACTACAGAAACAAATTAAACATGAAAAACAATTGAAATTTACCTATCAGCAATGTACATCAAGGTGTCATCATCGCACACTTTGACAAGTGAGATTTCATCCAACCCACCAGCGCTCCTATCAACAGCGGTACGTATAATGGCATTGACATCATAGGGCAAATCATCTTCAGAATGAAGCAAGTCTAAGTAGACATCAGGAAGGGACATGTCTATGACTTTGAACATGGTTGGTTGTTTGCATAACTTTCCGAAAAACTTGCAAACCAACTGAGCACTGTCAATTATCTCAACTGTAGTCAGTTTTGATAAAATGCGGAACCAAACATCCTCTGGCAATGACGACAGCCAGTTGGGTAAACTAGATTTCTTAGGTTTTTTCGTGTATTGCCTTTTTTTGTTTGGAGCTTTGGCTTTGCTTATGCTGTTGCGTTTGGTTGGTTTCATTGAGGTTTCTGAAGACGGTTTACTGTTAGGGTTGTGGGGAGAAACCGTAGACATCTTTGAGAGAGTTGTGTCTTGCATTGTGAGACTATTCTGAAGCAGCCCGTCTTCCGTGCACCGGGTTTATATATACACTCTGTGCCACGTCAGAGACATTAGTCATATAAAAGATTTCACTAGTCATATTACTACCAGTCATTAGTCACATAAAAATGTCCATTAATCATATATAAACGATGACGTGGCACAGGGTGTATATATACACCCGGTGCACAGAAGACTTAGAGATTCTGAAGTGGTGAAGGGGGGAACGTGATTCGTAACTTGTTTAAGAGGGAATTTTATACAGCTTTGAATTTCCTTTTTATTTTGTTGGGTTGGGCTGGGCTTGGGCTTGTGCTTTCTAGGCTTGAGCCTTACAATGAACTAGTCTGGCCCAAGATAAGCTCGACATGTTATGTCTCTCTATCTTCTACAACCAATTAATTATTAGTGATTCGAGCTAACCCAAATAAGATTGGCATTAGCCGTTTAGGTAATCTAAGATATAAACCAAAAGAAACATAATTTGGTAGGAGTCATGTTACTCTGCATTGTCATGGTGCTGTCAACTTGTGTTGATGGTATGATCCAAGTTCGTAATAAGTTCCGTTGCTGTTGTTCCCTCTTAATCTCTAATTTCCGGTGATTTCGTGCAAGCCAATACTTCCAAAACCATCCAACAATAAGTAAGATAAATGGTGGCTAACAGCCTAAGGTTACTCTTCCTCATAATCATAATAAATACCATAGCAGTCGTCTAAATCATATTCATATCTATCCTCCGGGAAATTGCTCCACTCAAAATATGGAGTGCCTTCTCCTTCCATATAATCATCTGTTGCAGTGGGAAATCGCAAATGCTTGATCCTTTCACATCTTTTCCCCAAAGGTCCCGACACATTGAGGTTAAAACATCCACGCAAATCAAGGGATTCAAGATGAGGGCATCCATTCAGAACTGCTTCCAAGCCTTCATTCGTCATATAACTTCCAAGCAGTTGAAGATGCGTAAGTGAGGCATGCTTTTAGCAATGGACAGGGCATCGTTGTCTCCCGAATAAGTCCACCCATGTGATGACTTTGGTCGACTTAAGCTCAATGATCTCAACAAAGGGCAGCTACGGCCAATATCTTCAAGTATTTGTGCTGGTAAAGAACTGACGATAAGCTGCAACTCTTCTAGCTTTGAAAGATTTTGAAATGCTTTGACAAATCCCCGCAATGAAATATTATCACAATTTCTGAGCCGGAAGCGTTTAAGATTCTCTGGTCTGACCAAGTAAATGAAACATGAGTAAAAAAAAAAAAACAGAAGAAAAGTGAAGCACAGGCACACAGCAAAATAACGCAGAACTCGGTGAGCCCAGCTGATAGACAATTTAAGAATAATCACTACACACAACACTGCTTATATGAGGGCTCTATTTTGTTCATCTGCGGAACTCGATCTTTAATTTAATTAGCTGTTAAGAAAATGAATTGAATCTATCGTTAACTTCATGTCTTCGAACTAAGGAGCTTAAATTGGGTAAAAATCGTACAACGTACTTGATCTTGCAATATAGTTATTTAAGCTACAGCTACCTAATTAAACTTAACACTTCATTCGTCAGTTGCATTAGTTTTATTTACATGGAAACAATATTTGTAAAGGAAATCAAAAGATAAAACAGTGCTTCATACGGCATACCTCTCAACGACAAATATAAAGGTATCATCGTCACAATAATGATCCAGATACACATCTACCAATCCACCAGCACTACGATCTACAGCGACACAAGTAAGCGAATTGTAGTGACCAAGATGAGGATCAAATCTGTAGTCACGGGAAAGGTACATATTAATGACATTGAACAACGATGGACGATGGCAAAGCTCATTGAAAAGCATGCACACTTTTTCAACATGTAGGATTATATCCAACGTCCTTAGCAGGGAGAATATCTTTAGCCATATATCCCGTGGGAGCTCCAGCCAATTAGGTAGTATCTCATTTTCGGGTTTAGCTATGGTCGAAATGAAAGAAGACATGGTGGGAGATGAAAGAAAGTGATCAACTGATACCAATGGATGGAGTTTAAATTTATTCACCTCAAAGTTTGTTTCATCCGATCCCCTTTGTATAGAACCTGATATGTCGTTGCCGTTTGGGTTTTGATGGGTGCTAACTTGGTACGTTTGACCTTCTCCATTTTCAAATATTCTTCCATTAAGCTTGAACGTCGTCCTATTTCTTTACCGAGGAATGGTATATAGACCAGGCAATGCACCTGAAGTATATGTAGTAATCTGTACTCAAAAAAATTGTACTGAACTTAATTTTCAAAATAAATTTCTAATGGGAACACAACATTTAAAGAGTGATGATTAACTCAACAGAGGATTGGCAATGCAGTTTCATTCCATTGGACTTTCTCAACCAAGACATCCCTGGTCAAGTGGTCATGAATGTCATAAATATCAGAATTAGGGATAGTTCTACGGTTTTTTTTTTCAGTTTTGTCTTGTTCGTCGATAATACTACATCTATTGAGAATTGAGATACATAAATTATATAAATTAGGTAGCTCATAGTTCAACATCTTCTATTCTGAATAGTGGAATTGATAATACAATAACAAGTGAATTTGGATTCAAACACAAATTGAACACATACCCACATCACCAATTACAAATGAATTTGGTTTTCAAGCACAAATTGAAAACAAAGGACAGCCCCACTCTAAACACTTACTCGGTTTCAAATAATCTTTACAGTTTGACTATTTTGTTCTTTTTTAGGCAAAGGGACTATTTTCGTTCAATAATTTGAAACTTTGACTATAAATTGACAAAACATTAATTGTAGGGTATTAGTCAAACAAATAATACTCATTAGACCACATTATTAAATTATTATTGCTTTTTTATTTTTTTTAAATATACAATAATTAATATAATTAGTCAAAATAGTAAAACAGTTGAAAAAAAAAGTCAAACGGTAAAAAAAAAACAATTTGTATGGAGGGAGTACTTTTTTTTTAGGGATGAAGATGAAGCAATGTATTATCACATAAATTTGGCTTTCTCTCAAGATACAACATTATACTAACTGAATGTTGAAAGTAGTATAACCACAAGAAAAGAGAGTTGCTCAAGTGGTAGAGAGCACTCCTGTGCCACGTCATCGTTTTAATTAAAAAATTAACATTGATGACTAATGGACATTTTATGTGACTAATGACTAGTGGGTATTTTTATATGACTAATGACTAGTAGTAATATGACTAGTGAAATCTTTTATATGACTAATGTTTCTGACGTGGCACAAGGTGTAATGGTGTATATATACACCCGGTGCACGGAAGACGGGCTGTCAACCCTTAAGGTTGGGGGCTCGATTCTTACCGACCTCAGTGCCTCTCTTTAAAAAAAAAAAAAGGTAGTACAACCACACATCACTACTCCTATAAGTTTAAAAAATAATCAAAGATTAAAGTCATCAAACCCATAATATCTACAACGAACATCTAAGACACTCATCCAATCAACGGGCATACAAGGTTCAATGATAAGTTCATTTAAACTAGAGTTGATATCATCAGGATCCTCATACAGAATTTGCCGATAACTTTCTTGTTCTAGATATGCCAGTTGGTTATAATCCTCCGTTGAATCATAAGGACGTCGTAAAATCTTGATATCTCCAAATCTTTTTCCCAAGTCACCAGATAAATCAACGTTAAAACATGCACGCAAATCAAGGGATTCAAGGAGAGGGCAACCATCGAGGATTGCTTTCAAGCCTTCATTTGACAAATCATCTCCCAGCAGTTGGAGATGCCGTAATTTAGGCATGCTTTTAGCAATGGCTAGGGCTTTCTCGTTAGAAATGCACCTCCACCTAGTTGACGCAACCTGAGTTACACTGAATGACTTCAGTGATTGGCAGGTGTGTCCAACAGCCTCAATCGTCTTATATGTGAATCTACAAATTATGAGTTGCAACTCCTCAAGCATTGGAAGCATTTTAAGCGCTTTAATCAACCCCTTACGAGAAACACACAGTTGGAGATGGCCAAGTTTAAGATGCTTAAGAGTCTTAGATCTGTTACAACATAAAGGCAGTAAATTAAACAGAGTATTTATAACATATTGATGCCCCTTTTCCTCAATATGCTATTTACCCAAACACTAATTTAATAAAGATAGATTGACCCAAGTCAAATTTACAACTACAACAACAAGTCAGTCTAATACCATCTCAGATGGGTACTGAGGGAGCTTGATGTACGTAGTCTTCCCCGAAAAATCAGGAGACTGTTTCCACAATGACCCACTTAATACTTTTAGGAGAATCTTTTTGTGCCTGCAATGAAAAAACATTAGAAACCAATGCAACCCTAAAAGCATTTGTACCTGCAATGAAAAATCGTTAGAAACCAATGTAATCATAAAAAGATAAAGTGGCGAATAAACATGGAACGCATAAGTACACAAAATTTTGTAATTAAGACAACCACTCCTCTGTAAAGTACGAGCACAATATATACAAAAGAAACGCTAGATACACCAAGTCAAATTTACTAATAATCCAAAATCTAGTAAAGCAGAGTAAATATTGCCCATTTACCAAATTGACCCAAAAACTCCATGACAAACAAGCAAACTAATCAAAATTACCTTTTAGCACAATACATAAGGGTTTTATCGTCACAAATATACTCAATATAGATATCAATCAACCCACCAGCACTTCGATCAACCGCATAGCGTGTCATTTTTCTTACATCATAGGGAAGGTTCGCGTGTGCACAAGGGAGGTACATGTCTATGACTTTGAACATGCACGGTTGCTTGCACATATTCCTAAAAAACATACAAACTTTCTGAACATTTTCAATTATGTCTATAGTTTTGAGTTCTGATAAAATTTGGAACCAAATGTCCCCTGGAAGTTCTAGCCATTCCAGTTTCTTCGGTTGTTTGGGCTTTGTCTTTTTCTTGTTTCGTTTTCTTTTCTTCTTGTTTTTAGATTTTGTTGCTCTCATTGGAGGTTGCGGAGGGGCGAAAGTATGGATTTGGGTTAGGGTTGGGGTCGAGGAAACGAAATTTCTTAATCTACGTATACAGTATATTCAGATCGACTAATTAACACAGAAACGTGTGTGCACCATCTTATGCCTTTTTTATTTATTTTGAAAACATGCACCATTTTATGTCAGCATCCAAATGAGTGCATATATATTCCATCAAAAAAAAATGAGTGCATATATAAGACGGTGAGATGAGTCATTAATATTGAACTAAGTGGCCATTCTCATCTATAAAACGGGTTTACACAATTATTTTTTTTTCAAACAAGAAAAAATAATAAATGAGAAGTCAGGAAAGAAAAACACAGGTATTTTGTAAGAGAATGTGAGACAGTCTAGGTCTCGAGAGGTGACGAGCGACAAAACACCATTTCTTTCCTCTTGATTCTCCCATGGCCAAGCGCGGCCGACCAAAAAAATCACGACCACCTTCTTCCACCCCACCACGAGGCGATTCTTCTGCAACAAGAAACTCGACAAACAGTGATGTGATGACAGAGAAACAAGCCCCACAGATCCCAGTGACTTTAGGCGATTTTATGGTCAATACGGCAATTCCGGCGACAGGTTCTTCGATTTTACCCTCTCCTTCTGTCTCTCCTTCTGTTATTGTTACAAAGGATGCTACTGTAGGGACAAATGAAGCACCTTTGGAAAAAAATGGAAGTTCTGTGCCTGAAACAGTTGTACCCCCTGTTACTTCGTCTTCTGTTTCTTCCCCATTAGTTGCTACTGTAGTGACTAATCAGACAGAAACTGAACGCCCCACATGGAGGGATAAGGTTGCTGGGGGTTCAAAGGAGAGTAATGTTGGTATGAAACTTGATTTTATTCGTTCTTCATCTGATGAGGTTGTCATTGAAACAGAGGATATAGAAGATGAACTTGCTTATTGGGAAAACACTCTAGTTGGTACAGTTTTGGGGAAAAGCCTAAAACTTCATGAGATGATTGAGTTTATAGATAATAGTTGGAAATCAGTGGTAAGCCCTCAAGTCTTGTACTTTAAGAAAGGTTGGTACTTTATTCGATTTGAAAATGCCAGTGATAAGGAAAGTATATTGAGAGAGGGTACTTGGCACTATGGAAAAAATGCAATGGTCTTAAAACCATGGCATCCACTGATAAGCCAGGAATTGGAGCATGTAACTGAGGTACCTGTGTGGGTTACATTGCCTAACTTAGATCCCTGCTTCTGGTCTATGAAGGCTCTGAGCAAAATACCAAGCAAAATAGGCACGCCTATGTATGCAGATCAGTATACTTCAAGCAAAAGTAAGATTTCTTTTGCTAGAATTTTGGTCCAAGTGGATGTATCTAAGCCTTTAACAACTGAAATACTTCTGAATACTCCATTTGGTCAAAAATATGTTCAACAAATTGAGTATGAATGGGTTCCATTTTTTTGTGAGTGTTGTCACAAATTGGGTCATGAAACTGTTAAGTGTAGACAGCAAAAAGTTACATCAGAAGTTTCTACTTCAAATGCAGCTGTTGTTCCTGGTACAACTGCAGCTACTAAGGATCAAGATGGCTTTGTTCCTGTCACAGCACCTGCCAAGAAGGTGGCATCTGTTGAACAAACTACAAAGCAATCAAATAGATTTGCTGCTGTGAGCAATGAAGCTATTGTGGTTGATAAAGGCCTTGCTACTTGCTTGACTGTTGATTGTGCAGAAGAAAATGGAGTACCACCGGTTGCAAATATGGGATCATATTGTGATGCTTTGGACAAAGGTGGGGGTGCCTCTCTACCCCTCCCTAAGCCATGAATGTCTTTACTTGGAATATAAGAGGTCTTAATGACCTCATTGAGCTGATGGGGAATAGGTTGATCGGGATTTTTGTTGTATGCCTTATTTATTACTGGGATGGGAGTTATTTTTAAATGTTTTTCAAGTGGACCTTAAGGCCCTGTTTGGGTAGCTATGCTTTAACATATCTTGTCTTTTTCCCTTTCACATCAAACCGCTATTGAATATGCTATTTGCTAATTTTGTCATCTTTTCTCTCACATCAATTTGCTAACTATTATCTGCTTCTGCTACCCAAATAGGACCTAAATCTAAGTGGAAGGAGCTGTAATTTATTTAAAGATTTGAATTGCGCTAAATAAACCTAGAACAAAATACTAAAATTGAAGAAAATATAACTTTCTGCAGTCCTGCTGGACAATTAAATTCGCAAGTTACATCAAATGTGCAACTGTTAACCATTATATTGAAAATTAATTTTCAATTAAATAACAGAGCCTGTCTGGTTCTGTGTACGTAGGGTGTTGTTAGGTTTTTCTGAAATAATTGTACCAGATTAAAAAACAGTTTTAAACTCTTTTGTATAAATTGCTGTGCGTGGGATCTGTACTTCACTGCTTCACTGCTTCTCCAATATTTGCGGGAAAGATGTGAAAGGATCAAGAATTTTCGAATTTCAAATTTGGAGGAGAATCAAGGTAAAATTAATTATACTCCGTGCTTCACTGCTTCTCCAATATATATGGGATATATAGCCTTATTGGCTCTTATTAGATTAGGGACAATGATAGCTGTATTATGACATTTAGATCCCTGCTGGCTAGTGAAAACTTAAAACCATTTCACTTGCATTGCATGCACTGTTGACACTCGTTGAGCTTTAACAGATCAAGGGATCTCAAACGTCTCCGGCTAGGAATTGGTCAGGGTTCTTGTATTTCTGGTGGAAGATTCAAAGATGCTATTCAATTTCTTCCCAAGCTCGAAGAGTTGCAGCTTTCTGTCAGTCGATTACCAGTCGATATAATGGAAGAAGTTGGCCGCTACTGTCCCTCGTTGAGATCATTGAGCTTAATTCGGCCCAAATCATGTAGGTGGATGTGTACTTGTGACGAAGATGCCTTGCCCGTAGCTAAAACCATGCCTCAATTACGCCATCTTCAAGTGAAAGGTAGTTACATGACGGATGAAGGCGTGAAAGCTATTCTGGATGGATGCCCTCATCTCGAATGCCTTGACTTGGTTGGATGTTATGAGATCAAATTATCAGGAGATTTGCGGGAAAGATGTGAAAGGATCAAGAATTTTCGAATTTCTCTTCCATATGATAAGTATATTTGTAAAGGCACTCCATATTTTAAGTGGAGTAACGAGGACATCAAAGAATATGCTTACAATGATCACGAGCATCTCCAATGGGCTAATTTTTAGGAGGTGCTTGAGGAGACAGAGGGTAGTCATCATGGTGTTAAGATTGGAGAGGGGGGTGTCATCTTGAAGCACCGGTGCAAATTTAGGCACTAGTGCCTATATGGTATCTAATTAAAATAAAAAAGAAAATTATTTGATTGGTGACTAAATTTTTTGGTGGGACCAGTTTAACACTAATTTATACAATTTTGTAATGAAGTAAAAAATGCTTAACGAGTGCTAACTATTTAAATAAAACCTCTCTCTTCCAAGCACTTGTGAAAATAATACTAGCATTGGAGATGCTCTTATTACAAACATGCGTTGGGAAAAACTATATCCAACACCCGGGTATACCTATTTAGGTTAGTGAATATTTTACCTTTTTTTAAGTTTGGAAATTAAGCATTTAAGCCTAACATGAAAGAAAATGTTGGGTGTACAACTGGACATTGGCCTAATTTTCACCAGTAAGTCTTTAGTACACCGGGTGTACCGGTACACCTAGTGGATTTATGACTAATTATAAAGGGGCTGACTAGTGGCATTAAAAATGTGACTAATGATATTTGTTGTAATATTAGTTATAAATTTATAAGGTGTAGCCGTACACCCGGTGTACCTAAGAATTGGAGAATTTTCACAAAGAGTACTATACCGTCAGTCGTCCGTCACTATAGTCACATAATTGCCAAAACTCTTAGCAATTGCTTGCTTAATGTTTTGTATTTGGGTGAAGTATTGCACAACTCTAGATTCTAGCAATGAGTTTGCTAAATTAGCATGTACTCGTGTATACTTTGGTTCATTATTTCAAACTTAAAATTCATAATTGACAATAGTTTAAACGAGTGGAAATCGACTTTAAGTGGCGTACGTAGGCTCTAGGTATGTCGACCCGCATCGTGATCGAGTACTTGGCCTGTGCTTGAGTTCAGCTTGAGCCTTGAGGAGTCGAGGGCAAAAGTATCGTGTTCCTGACTTTTGAATTTTTGATAAGGCCTTAGTGTGAACTATTTTTTTTTTTTAGAGCACCTTAGTGTGAACTATTAGCGAACTATATTTTAGAACCCTGAAATGTCAAATTATTTATTTTTATAAAAAAAAAAACTAAATTATCACAATTTTACAATGAAATGCTAATTTGTTTACTTAAAAATTCAAAAACATACAACCTCCAAACCATACCAACACTAACATTTAATGTAGTAATATAGATAGAATAAACAAAACGATAGCATCTTTCTCCAAATCACTAAAAAAATATTTCTCCTAGTATTTAATTTCTTAATGCAAATTCATCGATGATAGCCCACAATAACTTTTTTTTTTGTTGACAAAAGCTTTATTTTATTTAGAGTAGTTGTTTGGGCTATACTGGGAGTCTGGGACTGTTATTGTTGTTGTTGTTGTTTGGGCCTTTTTTGTATAAACACCATATACATAATCAATTAAAATTTTGGGCTCTCCCTTTCATGGGCCCTAGGGCTATTTACCTTTCCACCCCTCCCAAAACCGGCCATGTATCCAAATACCTAAAGTCCCTAATCCAAAACCTTTGCTGCATCTGAATTGCTAAACATGTATTTTAAAATAAATAGGGTATTGCTAAATTGAAATTTTAAAAACATTACGTATAATATAATAGGACAAACTATATCGTATACCGGTGTAATTAGCATCATTCACCTCCCTTATTATATTTAGGTAAGGGTGTGTATTGCTTGGTTGTAATGATTTGAATTAAAATTGAATTGAATAAAACTGAACTAAACGGAAAAATTGAAAAACATTAAATGGAGTTAAAATTATAACTACGAATTAAAAAACTAAACTACACTGAACTGGATTGGAAAAAACTGAAATGTAATAAATAGACGAACAAAACACAACCTATCAAAACACAAGAACACCAAATATTTTTTTCTATAGTATTACAACATATATTATTAGTCAATTTTTTAATGTCATTAGTCAATCATTTAATTATTAGTCATAAATGCACCCGGTGTAAGTGTACACCCAGTTAGGGGTGGGCAGTTTCGGATGCTCGGCCCAAAACTGAGTCAGAAACGTGACTCGTACCCGACCTGGGGAAAGTCGGGTACCCGATTCCCGGGTACCCGCCTATTCGGGTCGGGTATTCGAGTACCCGATACCCGTTATTAATTTTGACATTTTTAAAATAAAAAATAAAAGTAGTCACTAGCAGTGGTAGGCTAGCATTGCTGAATGTCTTGATTGCTACCAAAATAAAAATTGGACACCCCATAAAGCCATCAATTACCAGTAGGCTGTGACAAATAGCCCAACATCGATTAGAAGCAAATTAAAGCAAGTTCAAAATGAACAGTCCAGCAAAAGCAAACTCCCAACACAATAAATTAAACCAAGTTCAAGAGGTGAGGATGGTGACGAGGGACGTGGAGTCGAGATGGGCTGCGCGCGTGAGCTGAAGGAGATCGAGATCTAAAGGAGGTTGAGATCCAGATCTAGATTGAGAGGAGATCGAGATAGGAGGAGGTAGGAGAGAGAGCGTGAGTTGAGTGACGGACTGACGGAGGTGAGTGGTGGCTGCCTACTGGTGGTGGTGAGTAGTGACTAGTGAGTGGTGACAGGAGGCGAGAGTGGAGTTGGAGAGGCGCAGTGACAGTGGAGTGAGAGAGGTGAGAGACTAAAAGGTGAGTGACGGCTGTGAGAATAAGGGTTTAGTTTAGTTTTTTTTTCTTTTTTGAAAAAACGTGTATTAACGGGTATTTTGGGTACCCGAACTCAGAATATGCGACCCGTACCCGACACGGTTTTCCACGGGTATTGCGGGTCGGGTACCCTAAACTGAAAACCGGGTCGGGTACCCTAGAAATCGGGTCGGGTCGAGTAGCGCGGGTCGGGTAATCTTGCCCACCCTTACACCCAGTGTACCAAAGATTTGTTGAAGAAAATTAGGCTCTTTTGTTTTTGAAAATTAGACATAATATAAAAAAATTATGTATGATATGATGTACCATAAGTAGTAGCGGAGCCAGGTTTTTTCCTTCGGGGTGTCATAAATATCAAATCAACGCCAAACAAAATTTCATCTAATAATTCAAAATCAGAAAATTTTGTGTGAACCTGCTCATATATGAGACTGGTAAGAGAATTCATTATTATTTAGCCGATGGGTCATTATTATATAGACGAGGGGTTATTATTTCCCATACTCATATATAAATCGGGTTTGCACAACCTTTTTCCATTCAAAAATTACAATTACATATAGCAAATTTTCATGTTTGAAAGCAGTCAAAATGTAGGGACTTCACCTACAACAAAAATTAGAAGTTAAATTGAGGTAGACAAAAAATTAGAAGCTAAGCAAAATACACTTATAACAAATCGAACCAACAACACCACTAATCCAACGCTATCCAATCAAATAAATTCAATGAGTGGAAGGAAAAGATCACAATCCATTAATGTGTATAGAAGCTGCCAATCCATTAATGTGTATAGGAGCTGCCAATCCATTAATGTGTATAGGAGCTGCCCCGACTGCACTTGTGTTTTAGAATCTATGTCCTTGTCAATGAAGTTGTAAGAATTATCTCAGGGTCTTTTATCTTTAGATATTTATTGAATATACCACAATGACTACAAAACCTTCGGTACTTTTTATTTTAAGTGAAGTTGCGAGAAATCAATATTTCAATGCAACAATGCATTTAGGGTAAAGATCGGAAACAACCTCCTTATTTTTATAAATAGAGGTTAGGTTGCGTACATTCTAACTCCGAGTATCCCATTGAATGGGGAATATGCTAGGTTGTTGTATTATTGTTGTCGTTGATATTGATTAAACACGAGTGATAATATACTTTAACAGAGGCTAGCTTAGAGCATCTCTCCAAGAGAGAATGGCCGTTATTGGTGCCAGGATCGGAGAGATTGGTAAATATTTGATGCTTCAATGGGATAGGGGCCTATATATAGAACACAGAACATCATAAGGAGGAAGCTAGAAAACCATGAGCAGAAGGGCAACGTGATCTTAGCTAGAGATTGTGCAAGCCAGTAATCCAAAGCATTACAAGTCTGGTGGATTTTCATGATAGTCATAGAAATCTACCTCAGAAACATAGTCAGAATCATATCTAGAAAAGCCACCATGCCAGCCGTCGTAATCGCCAGAATCATAGTCAGAATAGCCACCATGCCAGCCGTCGTAATCACTTCGAAAATCATACCTCTTCTCTGGGAAAATGCTCCATTCTAAATACGGAGTTCCTTCTTTCTGTTCCATATATTTATTGAATGACTCAAGAAGTTGCAAATTCTTGATCCTTTCACATCTTTTCGACAAAGGCCCTGATAAATCGAGGTGAAAATATCCACGCAAATCAAGGGATTCAAGATGAGGGCATCCATCTAGAATCGCTTCCAAGCCTTCATTTGTCATAACGCTTCCTAGCAGTTGAAGATGGCGTAAATGAGGCATGCTTTTTGAAATTGCCAGGGCTTCTTGGTTACTAGCAATACACCATGACCTGGGTCGACTTAAGCTCAATGATCTTAATAATGGGCAGCTACGTCCAACAACTTGTAATGTATATGCCGGTACTGAACTGGCAATAAGATGCAACTCTTCTAGCTTTGGAAGATTTTGGATCGCTTTGACAAATGTCCCATTAGAAATATCATCACAACTTCTTAGACGGATGTGCTTGAGATTCTTTGATCTGTAATAGCCAGCAAGTCAAAGCATGAGCGAAATAAATTGCACGTGAAGCGGGGCTAACTAGGCCGCACTGGCCAACAGGATGACAGGACTCTATCTCAAAATACTGTCCTTGATAAATTCAAATAGAGAAATGTTGCTCTAATCTGCTCGACCAAGCATCCAAAACAGCACTTCAACAACAACAACACCAAAAACAAAAACAAAACTGAAGCCCAGAGCATATGAATGAAGATTCGGTCATCGAATCCGGCGGATGACCAGTTGAAGACCTTAAAACTGTTCTGAAACTCGTAATCGTACCATCATTTCACAAAATTCGATGTTCACTTAATAAAAAATGAAAAATCAATGAACACACGCATAGCCTGTATAAACTTTCAACTTTTCAAGTCAGCAATCATATCCATCCATGCTTCCAATTCAACCTACACAATTGATGTGATACTCCATTTATATCCGGAATCATGACTATGGCATAAAAATGAATTTTGAAAGAAAAAACCCGAAAAATATACTCCGTATTAAATAGTACAAGTACCCAATCGTACAGTATGGTAAACTTCGTATACACTACAATAACAACAACTGAGTGTAAGTGCCCATTCAATAGGGGAGCTCGGGGGTCGGGATGTACGCCACATTACCCTATTTAAGAAAACGGAGAGGTTGTTTGTGAAATTGACCCTAAATGCATTGATGTATTGAAGTAATGATTAGAATGTTTCCTTAGCTATTTTGCTATCTTCCATAATCACCTAAACCTCGCATACCCAAAATATAAAATTTTCAAACCATATGCATTTTTTTTCCAAGGCAAAACTTTGAATTTCCAATACCAAAATTATAATTATGTACAACTCATCCATTTAAACTCATGATAGAGCTCTCAAAAATAAACAATCATAAGCGAGTATTTACACCGGCCATTAATAATAATATTTCTGCTACCTTCTCGGAAGGGCTCAAAAACAAATATGTTATAGTAAGTGATATTCATATGAAGAACACCACTCACAACTTAGGTAAAGTTGTACCAAAATAGTTACAACTCTCTTAAAAACTGCCCTCTTAAAAACTGCCGATAGTCTTGCCCTTAAAAGCTTGGCATTGCATACAAGGTATGTACTTGTCTACTTGATTTATTTAAGCCACACCCACCTAACGAAACTTCACTGTTCTTAATTTTGGAAAGTGTCGGGGCCTATGGAAACAAGATTGGCCCAAGAAATCAAAAGATGCGTGAAACAATACTGCATGCATACGTTAATAACAGCATACCTCTCAGCAATAAACATGAAGGTATAATCGTCACAATAGGGATCCAGATACACATCGACCAATCCACCAGCACTACGATCAGCAGCGACGCTAGTGAGAGAATTGTAGTGACGAAGATGAGCACTGTAACTGTAGCTTTTGAAGGTGTACATATCAATGACTTTGAACAGAGAAGGACGACGGCATAACTCATTGAAAAGCATGCACACTTTTTCAACATATTGGATTATATCCAACGTCCTTAATAGAGAGAATATCTTTAGCCATATATTATCCGGGAGGTCTAGCCAATTAGGTGTTTGGGTTTCTCCCTCTGATTTCCTCACGGTTGAACAAGACATTGTGAGAGAGAGTCACAGAGGCAGAGTGAGGGTGTGGATGTATATTTTGGATTTTCCATTTTATAGACCTAATAGTAGTCTAATATATCGTTGGGCTTGACTGGAAATTGACGTTTCGGGCTTTTACAGTATGAGGGATTAGGGGGAGGAGTTTGGATTGTGGGCCAATTTTTTCCTAGTCCTTAGGGCAACCTTAATGGTAGCCTGTTAGGTATTTATAAGTTGTAGAATGAGTTGTAACTTGTAAGTCAAGTTTTACCAATAATCTTGGAAAAATTTGGTAAAACTCTAACTAAGTTGTAAGTAGAGGTATTCTTGTTACAACTCTTATATTTGATGCATTGATTGGGATTGGTTCATTTAGCATTTTTTTTTCTTTAAACTTTATCTAAAAACTGAAAAATACTTTATGATAAATGTGCACAAGTTTACATGAGTTGTAGCAAAGTTGTAGCAAAGATGAGTAAAAGTTGGGAAGTGAGTTGTAAGCTGTGGCATGCACTGAAACCTGTAATGAGTTGTAAGCTAGTTGTTCCAATAAGGTTACCCTTATTTGATCACATGAATGGGATTAAGAGGGTAGTGGGATGTGGATTATTTGGTTGCTAATCCCACACTTTCTATCCCAGGGGAAGTAGGTATAGAGTAGGGATTATTTTTCTAACTAATCCATGTCCCAATCCCATGTAACAAATAAGGGATAACTATATCCCCTCCATTAATCCCAATCCCTATTAACTAATCTCAATCCCATTAGTTAATCACAATACCTATTAACTAATCTCAATCACATTAACTAATCAACGAGTTGTTAGCTCCTTCATAATATTTGTTTTCTAATCTAAAAAGGCCATCTCAAAAAAATGTTAGTAACCCTTTTTTTAAATCTAAAAGGCCATCTCAGGCGGTTACGATCGAGAATACGCAGGGGCGGCTGAGGCCCGGTGCGAGCGGTCTGCTCGCACAGGGCCTCAGCCACAAAAAGGGCCTCCTTCGTCAGAAAAAGCGTGATTTCCACGCTTTCAATCGTCGAAAAAAAAGTGTCGCAAACTATTGTCTGACAGAAGAAAGCGTCAAATCACTGTTTGACGTACTAAAGCGTCAATAAGTAACTGTCGAAACTGTTGTCTGAAGCCAATGTTGATGCAAACTTGACGCTTTTTAACTTCTGAAATGATGTAGTGACGCTTTAAAGCATCGGAACAATATATTTTCACTTTTTATTAGCATCGAAAATTTATAATTTAGCCTTAAGTTTAGGGCCCAATTTCGGCTATCGCACAGGGTCTTTACAAAGCGTAAGCCGTCCCTGAGAATACGGTTGAGTTCGGGGTTGCTATCAAGTGATGTAATTGTAGGACGTGTTGTAGCGATAAAGTGGTACAATTGTGGTTGAAAGTGTTTTCACCTACAACAGAGTGATGGAAAAAACAATTTTCAAATCATTTTTGAAAAAATTGTCAAACACTTCATAAGTAAGCGGTTCAACATCAACGGTCAACCCCAAGAGTATGGAAAGGGAGCGCGGTCTCTATCTTTACCGGATACCACTAAAAAAGACCTCCAGAACCACTAAACAGGCTATGAGAATCAGTTTCCAGAACCATCACCATACCACTGCCACTCGCACAGTAGCACCAACGTTATCACGCTATTATGAAGAGGATTAGATGTAATCTTTGGTTTGCCGTGTAAGTTTCCCTGCTCATTGGACACCTAGAGTAAAATATTCCAATTTTTTTTTTATAATATTCCCCGTCATCCCAATTGTGCTACAGTATTAGATTTTTAATTTTTAGTCAGGGCACACAAACTGCTTGATGTATTCCCTCAATGGGTTTTTCCAAGAACACTTGAATGAAAGTTTTGTGGAATTTTATGTGCTAAGGTTAATTTTTGGGGGGATTTTCACTACTATTATGAACTGTTGAAAGTTTAATGAACCTGAATTAGCATAATTTACGCCCGTCCGTCCACCAGAACACTTTGGTCTGATATGGTGGGTATTGTTGCAGAGTTCGGCTGCAAGATTAAATTGGATAACAGAGATTGCACGGAAGGAAATTACAGTGATTCGAGAGTTCCCTCAAGCATTTCCACCACCCTAGTCATATATTGTAGGTCGGCTCGAGGGATTTGCTTGAATGCACCACAAGCTTACCAATATCATCTTCCTCTGTAAGTCATTTTCTTTCTCATCATCTGCATTTCCTTGATCATCTGTATCGTTAATTTTCTCTAGTTGCTTGTATATCCATTGAGGAAAATATTGTTCACTGCTATACTCATCAACGTTAAGATTAGTTTTTCTCCTGCACCCAACCATTTCTAGAACCAACATTCCGCAGCTGTAGACATCTGATTTCTAAGAGACGCCCCCATTCCTGAGAAAGACTATGTATCCCGCAATTCCTCTGGCTCCGGACAAAGATATGATACTGTTATTCAGTGTGCATTATTTAGCAAGCCCGATATCAGAAATCTTCAGACAGAATTCTGCATCCAAAAGAATGTTACGAGGCTTTATGTCAAAGTGTAATAGTCTTGTATTGCATCCCCGATGTAAATACTCGGCTATTTGGAATAACTTCTCCCATGAAAGTGACAAGTAGTAGTTAGAAATTACTAGTTAGTTGTGAGTAGTTAATATGAACAAGTGTGAGTAGCAATTAAAAGTTAGCTGTTAGAATTATTTGATTAACTATTAGCAATGTTCTAGTACAAAATACTTATAAATAGTAAATTGTTTTGCTCAACAACATTTTGACGAAGATCATTTTGCTAACCAAACGTGAGAATGACCGGGTAATGACGGTAGCCTTTGAGTTTCGTTGTAACTTAACAAGCCATAAAATAAGCCTACAAGAAGGCGTGAGGGCATGTGCAATGGTAGCAAGTTTTCAAAGTTGTTTCAATGTGCCAAGTCATATTTGAGCAACTTTGCAAATCTTGTGCAATGGTAAGCAATTGGAAGGCAAGTTTCAGAAATATAAGAAGTAATAAAATAATTGATGGGTCTAACTAACTAAGGAGAGAGATAGGAAGAAGAGATGAAAAAATAATAAACATTTCATCCAAGCAACATTGATAGAAGTTGCTTGAGAGAGCAACTTTTATACCTTGGATTCTACCCAAGCTACTTTTATTTGCTTGTGCAATGGTAAGCTCCCTCAAAGCTAATGTCAACAAGGACCAAAGCAACATTGAAGCTAACCATTGCACCTGAGCATACCTTTGAGGGCCTAAAAAGCGTACTACAAACTACAAAGCCACACTTGAATATGATCATTTTTTGGGCCAGCCTCTGGCGCAGCTTTTGCTAACAACGGACAGTGTTGGATGGGGGCCAGGAGAGCCCATTGCTGCACATTGCGAAGGGGCTTCTCCGATCCGAGCTATGTACAAGCTTAATAAATGATCTTTGTGCCTGAAAGTTGGCACCGGCTGTGCTCTCCTCTTTGTATTTTGTGGTAGGCCAGGTGTGTCACTTACCCATATTTTTATCATGCAAAACACTAGGTTGACCCTACGGTCAATCATTCATTTTTAAATTATTACTTCTCTTTAGAGAATCACTAGGTTGTATGTGTGTTATTACTTTATTATGCTTTTGAGTTTTGACCCCATGGATCACTATAGAATTCTCCTCTTTATCATATAATGCCCAAAACGAGAG
The DNA here is from genome assembly GCA_900322385.1 of Pharnaceum exiguum. Classification (NCBI taxonomy): domain Eukaryota; kingdom Viridiplantae; phylum Streptophyta; class Magnoliopsida; order Caryophyllales; family Molluginaceae; genus Pharnaceum; species Pharnaceum exiguum. Next base: position 12,665 of record ONZK01004491.1, on the reverse strand, counting down.
ATCAAACTATGAGTCATTTGGAAGATTATAGGATCATGCTGTAATAGTACGGGGTGAAACTTTTATTTTCGTGACAATGAGTAACGAAGTATATAAGAAAACTGACTCTAATGTTAATCAATGTTGGCCTTTTATAGTGAAACCATATTGCACATTCGGCCATACAGTACATGGCTGGTAGCTTCTAACAATTATTTGGATTCAATTAATAATTTAAAACACCTAGCCAGCTGCTTGAGGGAATTTTTGTTTATAACTTTTTGGCCAATTACGCTGTATCATGTCCTGACTCGATACATAAGAGAACAAGTACCATTGTGCTGGCAGTCAAAAAAGTCAACCACCGAAACCAAATCTCCCACCTCCTTTGTCTCTAATAAAGTCTTTTTCTTCGAAGCTAGCTAGCTCGTCTCTCCTTTAATGACCAATCATGCACTTCACATTTGCCTCCTTTCTCCAGCTACTTAAACCAAACATTACCATTTATTCAAACTTTCCCTTTTCATGATCTTCCAAAATGAACTTCCCATCATGGTCTATCACATGCTTCATCACAATAATCATCTTTAATTTTCCATGTTATAGCACCAGTACTAGCCCACAATGGTATGATACATGTGGGCAATACTTCTCCTGTGGCAATGTCACAAAAGTTGGTTTTCCCTTTTGGGGAGGTAGCTTAAGGCCAAAGAATTGTGGGCAGCCTGACTTGCAGCTTAGCTGTGAGAACAATGCTACTATCACTATAGGTATCAAGGGCATGAAATATCATGTCCTAGACATAAACCAGAACTCAAAGCTTCTAACAGTCGCGCGAGATGATTTCATCCAAGGGATGTGCTTGCAGAACTTCACAAACACTACTTTGGATTTCAAGCACTTTGATTATGCTCCAGGGTCTGACAATATAACAGTGTTATACGGGTGTGATCCTGGCAATTTTTACACAGAAGTTCCGGGGCAGTTTAACTGCAGGGTAAATGCTGTTAATGAGACGACTGGTTACTATCAGGAGGGAGCTGCAGGTCCTAGTGGTTGTTATGCAGGAGTTGTGGTTCCGGTGGCTGAAACTTTGGTTCCGCAAATTGGAAATACTTATACTTTGAATCAAGTGATAAAGAAAGGTTTTCGGATTAGTTACAAAGTTGAGGATGAAGATTTGTGTGTCAAGTGTGAAGCATCAAGAGGAAGATGTGGCTTTGATCTTACAGGAAGCAAGACGTCTTGTCTTTGCCCTGATGGAAGTGCTGGAGATCAGCCGTGTAACAAGACATCTCTTTTGTCTGTCACTAAAGCTCCAGGTATGTTTCCTCTGTCTTAGAAAGTGTTTTCTTGCACATTGCATGTGAATTAGCAGAGCATTATTGAACTGTTCAGCTCGGTTTTGTTCATTGTCGGTTGTATGAACATCCCAGTAGCTTAAGGCAAGAGTATCTTAAGTGGGTTAAATTAATAGGCTAAACGACATTGGAAGTTATAAGAGCATATATCATAGGCTCATAGCCTATCTTCTAAGCCAGAGTTTTACAATTCAAATCTCATTATTACTGCCAAGTTAGACTGATGGCTGGATCTAGTGACTACTACTAGTCTACCAGTACAATTATTATGAAAATAATGCATGTGCTTCACAGCCTGCAGTTTTAGACTTTAGCCACAGCTCACAGGGTGTCTTAGGGTGATACCATTTTAGTCATTTTTAATTACTTCAGAATTTGACTGAAAACACCAAAAGAAAATTAAAGAAAAGAAAGAGGACGAAATCAATTCTTGTGACGAAATAATTTCTAGATTGCCTAGATACAACAATAACAACAACAATCGAGTGTAAATCCCTATTAAATAGGGGTACTCGGGTCAGGATGTACGCAACCTTACCCT
>ONZK01004491.1:0-10399 GCA_900322385.1 Pharnaceum exiguum | reverse complement strand
GAGATTGACCAATTGCTGCATTGAAGTATTGACTTCCAACAACTTCACCAAAAATAAGAAGTATTGGAAGGTTTTCATAGCCATTTTGCTATAGTCCATAATCTCCTAAAGTTGAAATATGGAGATAACTCTTTCAACTTCATAGGCACCGGACCAAATGTTAAACGCGTGCTGTAGTTGACGTTGAAAGATTTTCTATGAATTAAGTTACAACCACTCTTCAAGCTAAAGGTTCCGGTGCTCTCTCATTTAGCTTCTTGATGATCTCTAGTAGTAGGTGAACCGTCCAGTGCACCATTACAATGTTGAGTTTGGTTTAACATATAATCTATGTTAAATTTTAACCAAATTGTTTCAGAATTCAACCTAATTTTCCTGCTAATTGTCCAACCTGCTACATTACAATGAAACTTGTGTTGCCAACTTGCCATCACGAAAAATATTGCATTTGTAAGCAAGTCTTCTCTTGTTAGGTAATCAACTTCGATATTGATATTTGACACATTTTTCATCCATTTCTTCCAGAAGTTTTGTAATACTCTGAGGTACCTTGCGAGTTGCGACTAAGTACTTTCCTTCATCTCTACGGAGTACAATTTTGGAGAAACTTTCCAAGTAACTAATAAAACAGGGAAAAAATATTAGCTCGACAGTCAATATCACGTAATCAAAATGAGGAAAAGCGTCCGAAAATGTTCATCATCGAGTTGTTACAACTTATAACCTAGAAGCTCAGCTCCTGCTGACCAAGTCTGATCAATAGAAGAAAAAAAGAGCAAAATGCTTTCTCCCCTGCCAATTCTGAACTGGTCCGTGTAAAAAATTTCAGAAATTTGATTATGGAGTAGGCCGAGTAGCCATTCCGTAAAACAGAATAGCATGATGCAATTTGCTTCATCAAACATTGTCCTTATGTTAAGTTAAGCTAAGCATTCAGTCTTTGTCAATGCACATCAGACTAGCACTAAGGCACTGTATATTGTATAATATACAGCATCAGTGCACTACCGCACTAGTATTCTTAAGCCCTGGCCTCTAGTTAGAGTACCGAGTTACCGACATTAGTACCGTACAATCAATAATGGAGAGGAACTTAATTTTTTTGAAAGTGGAAAGGAACTTTCTTGTTAGGTTCTTGATATTGTCCCGAACAATTGAGTAATACATTAGTACATCCAACCAATTTAGCACTCATGTTATTGTCATGGAAACAGTCTCCCGAATTTTCGGGGTAAGGCTGCCTACATCAGACCTCTTCAGTACCCCATTTGAGATGGGATTAGACTGACTTTGTTGTTGTTATTGTCCGTTATTATCCAGTACTATTAGAGGGGGCTAGTAGGAATGTTGGATAAAACTAAACTGTCTAGACTCTAGACAGTGATATGCAGTCTATCCTTGTTAGTATAGTCCCAACTATGTGTATCTTTTTTATGAAAGTGTCATAATACCATTCTCAAAGCCACCCAGCACATGGACAAACGTTTCTGGGACTGGCAGTTGTTTCCGAAATCATTGCAGGGACAGAATCACGATTACAGATCATGACCAGTACCCAAGTTAATTTATTGGGAGGAAAAGCCAACGTGATGTCTTATTAGCCAATTGGATTTAGCTGATTTTCTGAGCGTGCGCTATTTTAGTAGTTCCTCCACGATCATCAAACCCATGTTAGCATGTTAAGAACGTGCATCAAGCTTATTTCTCTAGGTATCTGTCCCTTTATAGTCTCAAATATTAGATAAAAAAAAAAGAGAGGCGTTGCAGACTGGGCAATTGGTTTTGAATTTACTTGGGACATAATTTTGTAGGGCTTTCATTTTTAGCCACTAGGATATGATATCTTATGATCTTATTGATCCACAACCAAGTGCCTCAACATTACTAGGTTCTCTTCAGGGGAGCAGCTGAGCAGGGAATTACTCCATATGGCTTCCTAGATGTATTAGCCAATCTGCATTAAGAACCAACAAATTATGTTTCAAACTAATTTGTTAATGGGACAGGAAGATCCATTTATTTGAGTCTCTGAACATATTCATTTGAAAATTGACTATGGAGTCAAAGTTTTAAACTAGATACCAGACATAGTCAAGCTTTTAATAAACAGGTGCTGTCCTTCTGGATGGTTTCGGCAGCATATTCAACTTGGTAAGACATGTCAACAATTGATGATATCTGACATCACCTAAGTCTATAGAATTGTTCAGCTCTTTTCTGATCATTATCTAAGAAGCTCAGCAGAAATATCTCTGGACACCTGTGACCTGTCCTTGAATTGATGTATTTAGGCATCACACATGGTAATGTACTAATGTCTGACCCTCTTCGAAACCCTTAATGATGAAGCTCTCTATCCCAACTTCCTTTTTCCTCTTGTTCATAATCTCAAACTTGATCCAACCTCACAAAGCTATAGACCCCACTGATGAAAAATACAAAATGTGCAAAACACCATTCCAGTGTGGAAGTCTTGGCAACTTGACTTACCCTTTCTATGATGGACATAACCGCCCAGCATACTGTGGTCATCCCGGTTTCAAAATCGACTGCAGTTATGATATGCCGGAGTTTTCGATGTCGGCGTCAGCTAAGTACTCACTTATTAAGATGGATCCAGCTTCATCTTCTATCACTGTTGCTAGAGAAGAATACTTGGAAAATCTTTGCCCAGGGGTATTGTCAGATACCTATATTAACTCAACCCTTTTCAGGTATACATCCGAAGATAAAAACATCACCCTCTACTATGAGTGTCCAGAACAAAGTTTACCTATGCCTCCGAAGAATCAGTTTGACTGTGCTAACGCGTACAATAACTTCACCACCCAGTATTTTGAGGCTGCCGTAGGTGCTACCCCATTATATGAATGCCAAAAAATAGTTTATGTGCCTGTTTACGAGTCCGTTATTGATACAATTATAGACGAAACCACCTTACAAGCAGCTCTGCAGAAGGGTTTTGAGTTAGAGGTCATTGCAGACAATGATTTATGCGATGATTGCCGTGTATCTGGTGGCGAGTGTGGGTATAATACTACAAGAAATGAATTCACATGTTATTGCGCTGACCAACCTTATGATCACAAATGCAGTACTAGTATCAATGGTATGAATTTTTTGATTTCTTTTGGTGAAATTTCAATTGGTTCTCCCATCTTACCATAAATGTTTGCATTCTATTTATCCATATCATAAGCCAAGTACAATTTATCAAGGGCAGCAGAGTTTTAGAAGTCTGTTGAAATCTAGGTCCTCGACTAACACTAACTGCACTGAAGTAAAACATAATTCTCCATCTTGTTTGATGCATTTGTGAAGGATAGCCGGGGTTGATTGAGATATTAGTGGCTGTCATTATTGTAGAGTCTAGACATATTCTTCGACCGTAGCAGAACTTGCTCCTCCCTAATTCTAACCCAGGATGCTCATGATTTGCTCTCGCTCAAGTGATCATTCTTGATATTATTGAGACAAATGACTGTAGCACCAGAAATCAGACTAAACCTCCTTTTTGGTACTTTATTTTTCTCACTGAATACCGCGGACCCAAATTCCTTAATCCCTTTGCTAGGGTTGAAATTTGCAAAGGATATCAACAAAATGAACCAGAAGGCTTCATTTTCTTGTTAGTAGACTGAAATTGGATTTTGATAGGCAGATAATAAATCGATAAGGACGGTTGTGTTGGGATATATTTCAACCCATCTGGAATATTTGATTAGGATTAGGAAGTCAGCAACCATAAATTGGAGAAATAACATTCACAAATGTAGACATTGGACCAAGTCAAAAATTGCTTGATATTATTGACTTTTTTTTAGAACAGAAAGTCCTTGTTCAAAGTTCATTTAGTGTCACTCATGTATTAAAAAGTCATTCTATATGCAGTCCGATGGCCATTACAGAAAACAGATCCTCTTTTCAACAACTCCTAGTTGAATAAGTTATCAAACCTTAGCAAATTGCAGTATGGCCCTTCAAACTACTGACTCTTCCAAAACCACTCTAACATGGAGAGCTCCCTTCCTTCCTTTCTCATGTTCATCCTCATCACAACATTTTCATTTCTCCAACTTCAGAAATGCACCTATGCTGACGATATTCGATACCAAACCTGCAGTAAGAAATTTTCCTGTGGAACTATCCCTATAAGATATCCTTTCTATGATGGAGAAGACCGCCCTGATTATTGTGGTTATCCCGGGTTTAAGCTCAACTGCAGCCTGACAACCCCAGAGATCGTTCTCTCAACTTCATCACCATCACCCGGTTACTATCTAATTGGAATGAAGCCTGACCAGCCTGTCCTGAGTGTTGCTAGAAAAGATTACTGGAATGGTTACTGTCAAAATGGCTTTTACAATACCAGCGTAGACTTCACTCGTTATAGCTACTATTCTGAGGATCAAAACATAACCATCTACTATGAGTGTCCTGACATACCACCACTTATGACTAATCAGCTTTCCTGTTCTAATATAAGTAGCGCTACTTACTTCGTCACTGACGTTTATGCTGCGCAGCATCAAAATGATACAATCTTACTGCAAGCATGCAAGGAAAAAATCTTTGTGCCTTTCGTTAATTATGAATCCTCATCTGTGAGGATAGTTGATCCTCTCAGTTTACTAACAGCACTTCGCTACGGGTTTGAGTTAGAGTGGAATGCTGAGAATAGTTTGTGTGACGAATGCACTAAATCAGGTGGAGTTTGTGGGTTTAATAAAAGTAGGGGTAACTTTACATGCTACTGCCAGGATCAGCCTTACAATCTCAGATGCCCAGGTGGTGGTATATGTCCTTACCTTATCTTGATCTTTCTACAGTAGTTCGTTTTTGATCTTCATAAATTCTGGTTAAGCTGATTAATTAGCTTTAGTATCCTGTCTATCGGCTAGCTTAGTCATCTTGTTTCAGAAAGAAGTAGGATCAGATCATCAAGTTGATTCAAGGAGAACCCAAAGGTCCTATTTGCCATGCCCAAATGAAAATAGAGCATCCATATCCTTGTGGTCTGTTTAGGAATCAAGATTTGGTCATACGTAGTATAACTAATGTACAATTTCTTGGTGGCTTCCTTTAGAACGTATCTATATATGCATCTGGTGGTCAAAGAACTCAGCTGCATACTTTTTTTGCCTGTTGCGCGGCTGGTATCGACATCTTTGATCTTCGACTCTTGTTTATCTGTAAAATTTTGGAAAACTTACAATAAGCAATATTATGCAGGGGTCAACAATAATATCTTGCGGAATTCTGACTCAGGTCCGCATATTGCGTTTTGTAAAGTATATATTCTCACATAATTTGCTGACGCCAAATTCAGAAAATAGAGCAATTAATTTTGTAGGAGTAGCAAGGCCTCGTAGACAAAGAAGGCTTAGCTACTTGGTGCACAAAATTATCTCATACGTATCTGTCTGACTGTCATGCATAGCAGAAAAGGAATTGGATTTTCCTGAATGTTCTGTAAGATAAATAAGGGAGACATAAACCTTGATGACGAAAGCTAAAATTTTATGCCTACTGTGCTGACTAGCTTGCTCAAGTACTGATTTACTACTTGTGCAGCTGTGTTTTGTTTTCTGGTCTTTATCATTAGCGCTTTTCATGATGTGTCTAAACTTTGTGATTGGTTAATGCAGGACGAACTTCAAAATCAAAAAGTACCAATGGACTTGTAATAGGTAAATTTTGGTGAAATAGATTTTTGTTAATAAATAGCAGAACTACTGCTTGTTTGACTTTGTGATTTTTTTCATGATCTGAAATTAGAGGACTTCTCTGAATTTCCTGTTTTCAGGAGTTATCGCAGGAGGCATAGGCCTAGCTGCACTTCTTCTGGTATGCTCGTCTTTCTTGATCCTAAGAAGGCGAAAGCTGCTTCTTTCTCAAGCTCGAAGCAAAGACCTTGGTCCCTACTCTCCAAGCACGGGCTTTCCAACAAGCAATGGTTTCTATTCAAGCCAAGGCTTCACCACCACTCATTCCACTAACCTGTCTCAAAGCCTTCCTTCTTACCCATCCTCAAAATCTGAACTAGATAACTCAAGCTCCTACTTTGGCGTAAAGATATTCACCTACACTGAACTCGAAGCAGCCACCAACTATTTCGACGAGGCTCGGGAGCTGGGAGATGGAGGCTTTGGCACCGTGTACTATGGTAAGAACAACAGAACTTATATACCCATATGATTGCATAAACTGTTCACTCAAGGGAATCGATTATACTATATTACTCCTATAGCCACATGGATGTTTTTCCTTTATCAAATTTGGAATTAAGGCTATGTTAATGTTGTTCTAAACTTATATTATTATGCACTTAAGACAAGCATCTAATCTGTCTCTCCAGGTGAGCTCCCTGATGGGAGTTTGGTAGCTGTGAAACGCTTGTACGAGAACAGTGTCAAGCGTATGGGACAGTTTACAAACGAAATACAGATTCTAGCCCACTTGAGACACAAGAACCTTGTAACGCTCCATGGATGCACCTCCAAGAGAAGCAGAGAACTCCTACTAGTTTACGAGTATGTTCCGAATGGCACGGTAGCTGATCATCTCTTTGGGAAGCTTGCAGCATCCAACTTGCTTACTTGGTCAGTTCGACTCAGCATTGCCGTACAAACTGCCGAAGCTCTGTCCTTCCTCCATGAATCTGATGTCATCCACCGTGATGTCAAGACAACAAACATTCTCCTGGACAATAACTTCCAAGTAAAGGTGGCAGATTTCGGGTTGTCAAGGCTGTTTCCAACTGATGTCACCCATGTTTCAACAGCGCCACAGGGGACCCCTGGTTATGTTGATCCTGAGTACTACAAATGTTACCATCTCACTGAAAAGAGCGATGTCTATAGTTTCGGAGTTGTACTGATGGAACTGATATCAGCCAAACCAGCAGTTGATATCACTAGGCATAGACATGACATCAATTTGGCTAACATGGCCATTGATAGGATCCGAAATCACACATTACATGAGATTGTGGACTCCATACTAGGGTACGACAGCGATTGTGTGGTACAGAAGATGGTGAAGCTAGTGGCGGAATTAGCATTCCGGTGTTTGCAGGAGGAACGAGAGATGAGGCCAACGATGAAAGAAGTCGTCGAGTGTTTGAGAGAGATAGAGAAAGAAGTAATGAACGCACAGAAACAAGTGGTGGTAGATATTCAAGAAAGTGATGACGATGTAGGCCTTTTGAAAAATGCTCCTCCTCCCTTCTCACCGGACAGTACATCAAGTGACAAGAGGGTCAGATGATAGGGGAGGCTAGTAGAGTATACTGGTATATAAGTATTTTTCTTTTTCTGACTCTCTCCAAACTGCTTCATCATGTATTACATTAGCTACTTTTAATTTTGTTCATTATATATAAAATGGAGGATAAAAGGAAATCCTGGGGGAGAGAGCGGTTGCATATGTAGCATCTAGCGAGGTGTACATACTACAAAGGAGCTCTTGTTTCCGTTTGTTTCCCGAAGCTGAGTCTCATAACTTTCAATTCGTTCATATATTCTTCAATTGCATAATTCTGCCTCTCTACATAATACAGTCTTGATCTCATGATACTTCAATTGCTTCGTTGTAATGTCTGCGGATCTGCCCAGTGAATTTAGCAGACTAGCATGTAGTAGTACATTGCAATGTGGATGTTAAACGCTTTATTTCTTTAGGTGCTACAACTAGTACTTGCTTCATCACTCCCGTTGTCGATAACTAGTTGCTATTATGTAATATGTTCGTTTAAATTCAGTAAAAAGTGCACATTTAGGTTCACAAGTGCATGGTTTTCTGCCATCGGTCACAAAATTCACTTCATTTTTCAGTGAAAAATCAAATTGTTGTAGGTAGTTCAAGAATTCAAGTGCTAGCTAGCAGTCAACAAAATGTCAGTCCCTCCGTGTTGACTGTTGAGGAGGTTAGAAATGGAGGGAAAGAGCTGGAAATCAAATCATGGACTTTTTGCTTTTCATTCTTTTGATGTGCATTCTGCATTTCTTCTTTGTTTTTTTGGCTTTTTTGGTCTTACGTCGCACTGAATATTCAACAAAGTTGGTTTTTCACCCTTTCCTTTGAATGGATCTGAACTTTTGTTATTAGGCAGGGGAACACCTAAAGGCTACATTTCCTTCAGAAAACAAGCTACAGACTGAAGTTGAACTGGAAATTTTTTGTGCTTAAATCCTCGTTAAACTACTAGAGATTTTCTTTTCGATATGTTAGTTCTCACCTACAAGATAATTAGTGTAGAACACCTTGCGATTATACTTGGGCGATCCCAATTTTAATGTTATTAATTCTTAGGTACAACTTCTGTAAGTTTACACCGGATATTTGATCTGCTAAGGAGGACTACGTGTATAATGTATTATCCATATTTGAGTAGTGCAATGAAAAACTGTACTCTGGTGACTCTCTTCAAATCGACTTTATCTATCTAAAGCATCTAAAGCACCTAGTTGGCTAGTCCATACCTGTGCGATCAGCCTTTATTCTGTACGACCATTTTGTTTTAAAATGACCTCAAAAGAAGTAAAAATGTGAGTATATGTTACAACCTCCGTCACATTTTGTTCTTATGGTCTGATTTTGGCACACAAATTAAGAAAGTACACAATTTACACATTTACCCTTCGGTTTTAATAATAATTACCTCAACACCAAAGCTCACTCATCCTCTTTTTTCTATTATAGTGGGAATACTAGGGGGTTAAATGGTCACTTTCATCTATAAAGTTTGCCAAAAATGGAAACCATAAGAATAAATAGACACATCCTAAAAAGGAATACCATAACGATAAATTGAGACGGAGGTTGTATCAAACACTAGGATGCCTAATCCAATTGTCCCTAGTACAATGCAAGACAAGATTTTATAATTAGCAGTTTTGAAATTTCTGTTCAGAAAAACAAAATTAATTTCTTTTTTTTTTTTGGTGTGCAATGAGCCAATGAAGGGAGTAGTTTAATCTACGGTAAATCAGCTTCGAAACTATGCTCGGACAAAGCCTTTCTCCAACATTGCACCTTGAGGCTTGAACTACGTACGTACTGTATTATGCGATCAATTAAGACAACCCATAAGAGTGCACGAGATTTTGTCATTTAGCTTAACTTATTGTAGTGTAGCTCCAATGAGTTCACGACATTTCTAGCAGTCTAATTAAAAAATTAAAATTTTTACCAACAAAAATATATAATTTAAAATAGAGTGCAAATGTTAAACAAGAACGATTTCAAATTCCCTTCTCAGCCTTGCTTCGGTATTTCGACCAAAAAAAATAACGGTACTTGGTTAATTAGATTCGATCACTCGAGAAATTTTGATCAATGTTTTCGGACTTTCGAGATCAATGTTAAGCATTGAACCAAGATCCTAGCTAGGGGGGTTGCCTAGCAGTTAACATTTCTGATTTTTCTAGTGGCTGGCTAGCATTTGTCACCTTCTTATAAGCTACTGTAGTTTATAAACAATGGTTAGGCTCCGTGAAATCGGTGTTCCAACACTGATTCTGAGCTAGCTAGTCCAATCTTAAAGAATACGATTGATGTGATGCACTCATTCGCATCCTTTTTTCTCATTGCAACACAACCATGATGATATGAACTACACTTTTCTTCTAGCAATTCTGGAATGAAAATGCCGATGTCCTCCCGTTGACATATTTGGCACACTTGTATAAGTTGTATGTATAAATCCCGGATCTTTACAATTATGAAACTGAATTATATGGCAATCCAATTAAACTTCAACTAGTCGTACGGATTAATTCAGTTTTCTTTGGTGTACGTTTTGATAGATGACAGAGAAACTAGAGCTGTTATTATCTACTGTTGTCAACAGTTTTGGACATGCATGTGGGAGTAGTAGACCATTCCATTCAAAAGTGTCACACTCTTGGGAATAATCCCTATTTGGGACGATTTTCTCGAAATAATCCCTACTTGGAAAATAGATGGGAATAATCCCTACTTGGTCACATGTATTTGACAATAATCCCTACTTGCCATATTGTCCGACAGTGGTCCTGCATTAACGGCGTTAAAAATAAAAAATACGAACCGTTAACTTTTTTGGTACAATACAGTATATATACAAAATGACCAAAATACATACGTAGTATTGTTTTTATATTATTTTTTAAATATTGAAATTTGTTTTCTAATAAATCACACTTTATGCTTTTTCTAATTTTAAAATTTTGAAAATACTGAAAAAAATAAAAGAAAATTTATACTTTATTTTAAGAACTTTTTTTTGAAAATATGGTTTATTTTTTTAATCGAAATTAGTATAAAAATTAAAAACCATATTTTTAATAAAAATCTATATTAAAAAATTTACAAACCATATTTTTATAAAAATTTAATTTTTATAAAATTTAAATAA
>ONZK01004490.1:1519-12977 GCA_900322385.1 Pharnaceum exiguum | reverse complement strand
TCGGTTTCGGGTTCAACCCAGATTTTACCGGTTTTTTCAGGTTCGGTCAGTTTCGGGTTCGGTCAAATTTTTCGTGTTCATGACCCAGTTTTTTCAGGTCGGTTTTTCGGGTCATACAGGGTCGGGTAAATTTCTGCCGGGTCTAGAGGTATGTACACTATGCTAACTTGCACGATTATACTGTCACATATGCATTGCATGTCCCGACTCGAAAACAATGGAAATACTTTACCCTTCGCCCTGGTCTCGGCCTTGGCTAAAGTGGGGGCTCCTGTAGATAACGTATTTTGTACAGGGTATTGCCATACCTAATGACGAAATCCCCAACCTTATATTCTTCGGTTAGCTTGAAATTCCATTAAAATGGGTGCACCGATACTTGAGAAATAAATTGAAGTCGATTCCTAAACCCGATCCATTATTAATCGTCATTTGGACCGTTAATAATAGCATAGCCCGTCCGATTAATTAGTATTAGCCCAATGGCCTAATTATTAATTAATTAGCTTTATTAATTCAGCCCACAAAATAAGCCCAATCCACTAAGCCATTTTAGATATTTATTTATTTAAATATTCATTTTATTTAAATATTCATTTTATTTAAATATTGCTTGGCGAAAAAGCAATCTCTTCTTTTCTTCATATTTTCGGAATATTTAGAGCCTAATACGAGTTCATTAATTGCCTAAAATATAATTAGCAATATTCCGCATAAACCGAAAAAGGAAAATAAAAGTCTGTCGAAATCCACTTTGGGTGGTCGACGCCAGAACCCGGCGTGTAGCGCCAGAAGCTAGGCGGTAGGAATACCCAAAAAGAAGCATGATTTTGTACAGAGCCAGAATCACCTTTTTAGAAACCGGTTCAGGCGCACGGCGCCAGACTTGGGCGGATGCCGCCAGGGCCATTTCACGTACAAAGTCTATTTTGGCTCGAATCTTTGTGAAATCTCTCTTATATTTACCCTAATATTCTTTAAGTCCGTCCATTCTCCATTTACCCTCTTATAAATACCCCCCTCAGTTCATTCATTTCAACAACACACAACCATAATATTTCTATGCAGAAATTTGCACTCAATGAATCAAAACTTCAAATAAGTCTAAAATTTACTCCTTAAAAGCAACTAAACACTTTAGCATTAGCAATTAAGCATTAAGCAAGGAGCATTTTCAAGACTACGGTTGTTTTTCTCAAGCATCCTCCAGCCCCAATCCTTGGAGTTTTCAAGTTAGCTATACGGTGAAGGTCCCGAAGGCACCACCTTTCCCTTTTCATCTTGTTTTCTTGTATTTTCATTATGTAGATTAGTGGTTATAATGCTTGAAATCTACTAACTCGTGTGTGCATGTGAAGGTCCATTTATGGGCATATAGTTAACAAAGAGTAAGGTAAGGTTTCTGTTCCCAATTTCTTTATTAACTAACCATTTCTCTCTTCACCTATGCTCTAATTTGATTTCTTATATTTTGTATATTATTGTTATCACTTACCTAAGCATTTGCATGTGGAGGATCGTGGCAAGAGCCATATGGGACTCTATAATTTGCATAATAACAAAGTGATCACTAGATTAATAAATTGACTTTATTTTATTACATGTGCTTAAAACGGAATATGGTTGCATGCTTAAACTTCGCTAATTGATAAATCTTGCATGTGTACAAGACGAGTAATATAGATAAATGCATTAAATGAACTGTATGGTTTAGCTATTTATATTGGAATACATCGAGCTAGTAGAGGTTTAAATTTTGTTCCCGAATCTTGATCTTTGGTTGTGCAAATAGCTTTTGCTTAAAACCTCGTGTTGTTCCTCACGAACAACACGAGAGAATTCAATGCTTTTTATTATATCTAAATCGCCTAATAACACGATAATATAAATTGGGTTTTCCAATGGTTTTCCTAATAGTATGTATATGTATGCGTGCTTAAATAAAATTGGTGGCGGCTCTTGTTCAATAGCATGCGCATTCAACTACCTAGCGGGTAGGTCCATGGGTTTATCTAGTCTAAGTGGATTCATTTCCCTTAGATCGGGGCCCTTGTGCCTACAGGTCCTTACTAATGGCTACTAGCCTACTACTACTTAAGTTGTATGAACTATCACTATATGCATGCTCAGATGATAAATAAACAACACCTCTTTAAAATCCAATGTGAATTACCAAAATACCTTTACTTGAATATTTACTAAAGAATTAGGTAAAACTAACTAAATAATTATGTTTTAATTTTTATAACATCAAAAATTATCAAACATAACAATCTGACTTTAAAAATCATAATTTCGAATTTATAATGATTTAATTAATTAAAAATCCAAAAATATTAATATTTAACTACAAAATTAATATAACATGAAAGTTAATTGAAATAAATCAGAAAATTAGAACAATTTAACACATAAAGAGATTCAAACCGTGTTTATGAATTTCCAGAATGAATTTTGATACTAATTTGAATTACAAAATTCAAAACAAAAGCCTCCCTTTTTGAAATTAAACAATAATGAACCCAAAATAATCAATTTTTGCATAAAACAAATACCATATATCAAGACTAATCTTAATTCAACCAATGCAACAATCCACCATCAAAACTTCATCAAAACAACATACCAAACATTCAAAACGAATTTAAAACATGTAAAATTGATAAAAATTACAAGGAGAGAGAGTAGGATAGTTAGGGTTCAAGAAACTTTACTAGATGAGTGTAATTAATACACTCGGGTCAAGGAGGAAGATGATTGAAGCGACAAAGGTGGGCGGCGAAGCTTGGCGGCGCGGTGGAGTCCGAACCAATTCAAAACAGATCGAGGAAAGAGAGAGAGTGTGGCCTGCTGGCTTCTCCGTCGGCGTGGGAGTGATGCGGCAGAGATGGGTAAGTCGAGAGGAGTGAGTGAGAGATGGTGGTGTGGTTGGTGATGTCGGGTGAGTAAGAGAGAGTGGAGAGTGTTGTTGTTGTTGTTGTTGTCTGTGTAGAGACAAGGAAGAAATAAGAGGAAGGGGAGAAGAGACGTGAGGAAAGAAAGAAGAAAAAGCAAAATTAGGAAAGGAAATAAAAATAAAAAATTTGCTTTTGGGCTTTGGGACCGGGGCTGTCACGGGTAGACTAGGTTTGGGGTTTGATTTTTTTTTAAAAACAAACAAATAAGTAAAAGAAAATAGATAATTAATATTTAAAAAGTTGGGGGATTACAATGCATGAATGAAAGGAGTTAACCAAGTTGTTAACATGCAAGTTTAATTCCAATTTAAGCAAATAATTCGATTTTGATGCTTTGTGTCCAATTCGATTATTAGTTGATTACAAGCAAATATATGGTGATTAGCAAGAATAAATATGTATAAGAAGAAAAACCGTTAGTCCTTTAGAGTTCACATCTTGATGATTTGAAATTTTGAATATTACCTTTCACACTAATACACACATTAGTAGATTTCAAGAGAGAAATTTGAATTGACTATACAATATTTATAGGAAAACAGGAGAAGAATTGGAATTGACAATACATGTTTGGAAGTCAGGCATTTCAGCTGAAATAAAAGTATACTAGATAAATATTTCAGCTAAAGAACATCTTTAACATGCCCTAGGTAGTCACGCATTTCAGCTGAAATAAAAGTATACTAGATAAATAGAGTCATGAGTTCTTTAGACGAAAGAACTGCAGAAGAAAAGAGCTATTAGCCTATCACATCTGCGCGCAGTGGCCATTGAGCAAGATGACTCTTTTTAATTAGTCAATACCAGGAGTTCAATTACGACAATTAGAGAACCATAATACAAGAAGGTTTAAATCCTTGATTTTGCTACATTATTCATAGAAAGTAAAGATGACATCTGTGATGCTATGTTACTAGGACCCTAGGATCCGGATATGATTCTAAGGACACGAGGATACGAGTATAGAACACTAGAATATGATTATACGGTCTTGAAAATGACTATACACTTAATTTGGAGTTAAACGTAGTTCTAAATTTGGGTGTAGACAATCCTATAAACAATGGTATACAAACCCCCAAGATGTTTCGAACATGCATTCGTAGTCTTCTGTAAGCCACACCAAGCTCAGATCTCAGGATCGTGTCTTGTCTACACACAAGGACACGTGAAAAGTGTCGGATCTCACGTCGGATCGTGTCCGACACGGATCCTTGATAGTGTCCGAGTAACATAGCTGTGATGATTTACTTGTGAGGGGAGAATCAACAAAAGGACTCAGTTTCCATCTCATCAAGTGTGCAGAGGAAACACAACTACAAGGATTAATAGTTCCCACTTACCCAACAAACCAAATCAGACAAAACATAGAAAATTGGAACTTAACAACCCCAAAATTATAACACAAATTTATTCAACAATTAAAGATGTTCCTATGCGAATGATTAACAATAACCCATTCTTCATGTCCTTGTATAGATGAACTGGAAGACCCCAAAACACTAAATAAAACAAAGTATTGCAGAAACAAAATTTGAAATTTTGCATTATACTCATAAATTATCAGATGCACATACACTGACCATAAAAAATTACATAAAACAGCAATTCCTCCTAAATGACACAGTTGATTTGGAGGAGTTTAAAAATGACGGATACAGTATCTATACAATAAAAAATGGAGGATGCAAATAAAGCAAAAATGAAAAAAGTTCGGTGTTAACCTAGATGTAACGGCAGACCCTTGAACCAAAGAGTTAAAACATCAATGCCCAAAACCAAAATCTTAGTAAACGTTAGTGGCCAAGAAGGTTGTGGGCTCTTATTATCAATGATGTACTTAATGCCTCGGGCATGTCCGAGTATTCTCTTTTGACCATGTATATGAAATCATGAGGGCAAACTTTCACCCTCCTTGATTAATTAATCAAATCTCGTTTTTTTTTTTTAAAAAAAAGAAAAGCTCATACTGGTGGCATATCAAGAATATTCTTTGAAGATGTCCACTTATTGCTTCAGAGGCTGCAGACTTGTAACCTAGTTGCAAACATAAGATTGGTTGTTTTATTGTGGAGAAAAAACTTCTCCAGTACTTGATTAGATGGTCCAGATTTGCCTATATCAAAACCCCTCTATTTGTCTTCAAGAATCCCATTGTAGGATGCTTCTACACAATTGTACTGGAGAAGATTCGCACTCTCTTTTCTAACGTTATTATTTTTTTCGTGACCTTTAAAAAAATAATTAACATCACTTTATTTTCCCCTAAAAGTAACATCACTTTTAATACTGTTCTCAAAGAAAAACATCACTTTTAATGCAAATATATAAATAAGTTTTGAGTACACATTACAAACGGGCTCAGATCATCTCCAATTCCTCTCATAATTGGAGAGGATCAGTTATAACTCCCAACGTTGGGGTTATGCAAGACAATAGGGGGGATTTTTGAAAATAAATATAAAAACAAAAACAAAAAAGTTTATGTGTTAAAGTTGTATACACCAGGACAGGCTTTCCTTGTGACTTTCTTCATGTAGTTTTAATCTTGAATTGTCCACATGTAGCTTGTGCCTCAACTTGGGAGCCCTTCATTGCGAAAAATTCTTGGACAGTGAAATCTCTATAAACTGGCGGATTTTATTCCGATGTCAGCTCTTTTATTGGCCCATACATGTTGGAGGATGTATAAGACAAGACGAACGAAATCGCGCCTGATATTCTTGGTCCAGCACGATTAGCTTTCACTCTGTGATACACGCTTTTGAACTTGTCATTGGACATGATCTGTCAGATAAAACACCAAATCAACCCGATAATCTATCCAAGACACTTCCACTCAAGAAATGAAAAGATAAATGAAGTTAAGTGCACCAAAGATACGGTTAAAATTCTGCGATCACTTATTGCAATGAAATAGGTTCTTTTAAAATAACATCGAGTAGAATTTTCTTCTTTTATTACGATGACATTAAAAAGGGTTATTGACAAAGGATATCTAAAGTATTCTTTTACTACGATAACATTAAAAATTTGAAAGTGTTTTTTAGACACCCCAAATGAAATTTTGAACCAAAAGTTAGGTGAAGATCCAATTTCACCCTCGATTGAGTACATGCGATGAGAGAGGAGTGTGAGCTTGAATACAAGCATCCATTCACGAAATTCCCTCCACCACAACCTTAATTCCCTCCAAATTTATTCTCCCGTTATATACAGTCAATATCTCAAGCCAATTACTTACACATTTAGGTTTTTCGCCAATTGACAGTTCAATTATAAAATCACCAATGTAATTAGCCAATTCACTTCGGCTAATTAGATAAACTATAAAATCCCCAATTTAATTCACCCAAATTAGGGTTTTAGACAATTTAATTGATTTTTTTTAAGTTATAACCGATGCATGTGCATTTCGATGAACAATGCAAAAGGGGGCAAAACTTAAATTTTTTTACATCCTACCAAAAATATTAGAAGCTTCTAATCCCCACTAAACTCTAACAATAAACAAAGGAAACATAGAGAAAAATGACAAAAAAGAAGAAGAAAGTGTGATAGATTGAATAACTCTTTATTTGCGTTCCGTTGGCACCCACTAATCCAAGTTAACAATAGAGGACATGAATGATGATGATGATGGAGTAAGAGTGACTATGAGAGAATAATGTTGATGGCAATAGGGAAAATAAGGGGAGAACCACTAGAAAAACAAGGGAAATAAGAATGTAAAGGAAAAATGAGGGAAGACAACATAGGCGTGTGTACTCGGTCAAGGTAAAAACTGGAAGCAAGTTTACAGGTTTTGCCAGAATAGCAACATTGAGCAAATTATTTACCAGTCTAGCAATTTGAAAAATCTAATTCCCAAAATAACAAAATACAATTTGAAAAAATCAACTTTGAATTGAAAAAAATTGCAAACCGTACTTTAGTTGAGATAATATTGCTAATTCTTTTTTTCCTCATAATTAATTTTGTGAAAAGATAACTAAATCAAATAACAATTGAAATAAATTAGTTTTAACGTTGAGTCTTTTTACATCTAGTCATCTCTAAACTATTTTAAAATAAATTATTTTTTTTCTTTTTTTTATATCTTGTCATCTGGTTCTTCTTTGAATGTTTTAAATAATTATCATCAATTATTGCCAATAACGTTGATTTAGTATATGGTGAAATAATGGAGCATAAACATTTGCCTTAGTTAAAATCAAATAAAGAACTAGATGACGAGTTGTAACAAAATTCAACATTTTTTATTTATTTAAAACTAATTTAGAGATGACCATATGTAAAAAAATCAACGTTAAAGATAATTTATTTAAAATGTTATTTGATATAGTAATCTTTTTACAAAATTAAATATGAGGCAAAAAAAAGAATAAGCAATACGTTGTATATCCCAAGTAACCCAATTAAAGTGGGTTTAACTTATGGTTTGCAATTTATTTTTTCAATCAAAGTTGACTTTATATTGTATTATTGTTATTTTGGGAATAAGAATTATCAAATTGATAGTTTGGTAAATAGTTTGTTTGATATTGCTATTCTAGCCAAAATCTCCAAGTTTACCTTGGCTTTTGGTCGAAATCACATTTGGGGGTGTGCGGGTGTCTAAACAATACTTTTAAAGTTTTTAAGGATGTTGTTAAAAAGAGTGTTAGAGGTGTTGATACAAAGTCGAATATACATAAGGGGTGCCCCCAACAATTTTAAGAAAAATAGTAGTACTCCTCTCAAATGGAAAATGTAGCTGATCACAAACATTAAGAAGCAACTGTTATTTTTTCAAAAAAAAAATTGGTCAAATTTAAACTTCCTCATACAAGTTTTTTTTTTTTTTTTTTGATGTAAACCTTATACAAAACTTAAAAGTATGTAGAGTACGAAGTTCAATTATTAATATCCAGATGCCTTTGCCAATCAGCGTAATTGAAGATCCTTTCTATTAAAAAAAAATACTCACATCAGTGACATGCAATGCAAAGATAGTACTCGCTAAATGGTATTAGAAAGTGAGAAAAAGTCGTTACGATATGATAAGAAGGGAAATGAAAGGGTTAGATCGAATTTGTATAGAGGCATAGAGCCTTACTTGAAGAAGATCTCCTATGTTGACAACCAGGGCACCCGAAATTGGCTGGACATTTACCATTGATCCTTGTACAACACCTGTAGCCCACTAATATGATCTTGCAAAAGCAATGTGAGGAATGTTGCGTCAGAGTGCTTTGTTGTGGTTAAAGTCAACTCAGGCTCAGGACATGGAGGAGCATAGTGACCAGAAAATATCCAAGCATTATTAATCACCATTTCTTTCAGATAATCTGGTTTTAGTCCAAGAGCTAGTGACAGAAGCTCTAGCAGAAGAACTTGAAGTTTCTTGCACTCCTTTTCGTACTCAAAATATTCATTCCTGCAATGTGAGTGTATGTATATATTTTAACTCATCTATCTTTCCTAGTAAAAAGGTCTGACATTGACCATTTCGAAAGAACCTTGATACCTTATAGATTAGCAGATTATTGTAGTAAGAATCTATTTTAATTTTATTTTGATCTAAAAAAAAAGAATATTATTTTTATTTTAGTGAGAAACTAATTAATTGGTAAAAACTAATTTAATGATGGTGTAACTTAGCATTATTGGACAAAAACTGCGTGAATCTGTTTTATATGTGATATTGAGTATTGATGACCCATTCGTTATAAAATAATGACACCTCGACTAAACAATAATGACCCTTCTTCTCCAGTCTCATATATGAAACAGATTCACACAATTTTTTCTATTTTTCTAACCTTACAACAAATCTAAGGATACTTTAATTTAAAAAGTTATTGTCATTAGACTACATCTTAAACGTACTTTTTTGTTCTTTTGTGTTCTCAAAAGAAAAAAAAAAGTACTTTAACACAAAAGAACAAAAAAGTACTTTTGATACACTACGTACTATGTTTTAAATAATTTCAAAATGTGAATTAATTATAATAATTGATCGAAATATATGCTGAAACTATTGACCAAAAACAATCAAACTCAAGAATTTTGGAAATACTCGATTTACCTGCGTGCTTCAGGGATACGCAAGGGGTCAAATTGCCCATCTCCTTGATCGACAATAAACAGCGAGTCCTTCCAAGATGCACCCCCCGACTTGAAAAGATCAATGGTAGAGAGAAACGCAAAACTTTTCCTGAGATCACGAGTATAATACTCTTTCTTGACCTCAGCATCTTGCTCATTGAATTTTTGGATACCTTTGAGCATATTATCCATAACCTCCGAAGGTATTCCATGATTCAATATTTGGAAGAAACCCCATTCTTCAGCTGCATGAAGAATTTCCTTGACAATTGTTTCTCGAGATGTTATATCATCGCTATCATAAGCTCTTGCAAGGTCTATGATTGGAACTTGGATGTGTGGATCTTTAGAGGCATCATGTTCTGATTCTGAAAGGACTTCCGGAGATTTTATGAATATTTTTGGAACACTTTTCACACCAGAATCTACTAGTCCCTTTACACCAACCTTTGTTTCATCAAAAGTTTTGATATCTAGTTCTTCCATAACAAGGTTCTGATGAGAATGTATGGTGTCAGACTGTCAGAGGCTTGTCAAAATTATTAAGGTATATATAGTGAAGACATGCATACTACGAGTGCGGAGTACGTTACCTAACTAGCGTTTGAGCAGTCAACTAATTAATTATCCACATAGATAATAGATAATAGATTAAAATATTTGTCTACTTCAAGGTCAGAGCTAGACCAATCCAAAGCCGCCCTACCAGACGTTTTAGAATATCAAACGCGAAAACTCATACCCGAATCCGTAATGATCAACCCAAACCGATTTACTCAAAATTTTCTTGGTCAAACGGCTTAGTGACAATTTAGACAAAATTTTCTGGGTCAACGGGTTAGAGAGAAGGTCAATCTGCTCGATCAAGTTGGAAAAAAGACTTGTAGTTACTCCCTCCTATCCATATTATAAGGCATCCTCAATTTTTTCACACATATTAAGGTAGTATATAATATTACCTAATTACCCATTTTTATGTGCCTACAACTATGTGCCAATAATAACTTCAAACTTTTTCCATTAATATGCATTGAAAATATACAAAGGTAAGCTTGGAAATAAAGTGTAAAATTTACATTGAAAAATGAGAATGACATATATTTTGGATCAAATTTTGTTTGTCAGGATGACTTATAATATGGATCGGAGGGAGTATTATTTTATTTCGATTTGGCTTGAAATAAGCTAAAGCTAGCCACATCATTTGAAATTGAAGCTACACAGACATAAATTTTAAAGCAAATTTTTCTAATATTGTTTATTATATTATTTTAAATTTATTTTTCCCTTAGAAAAAAATTATACAAAATATTAAATATTACTGTAATTGATTTCAAAAAAAATACTGTAATTCATACCTTTTTCGTCCACTATTATGGATACCCATTTTTGTTATATTTTGCAAAAAAAAAAAGAAATTAATATTAATTACGGGTCTCCGGTGCCTTATTTTCAGGGTAACACTAATGGGGTTGTTGACATAATTAACATGTTGACCCCTTTGGCTACCCTTTCATGTTTAGCATGATTTTTGATAGAATATGATGAGCCGCGTTTTTTTATAAAACAAAATCTAAAAAAACAAAAAAAAAAGAAAAGAAAATACGTTAATTGGTTAACCTCATATGTGTAACCATAAGTTCTCTTATATGTAGTACTGACCAAAAACAAAAAGGTTTCTCTCCCTTCTCCCTCTCCTCCAAAAAAAAACCTAGCCTTCACTAGGGGCTGCCATTAGTGCTCTATACACTAACGGTAAGCCCCCAAAAGTTCAAGTTTATAGTATTCTAATTTCAGTTTTAGTACTAATAAAACCAGTCTCTTCGATAGTAAGAGACGACTAAGAGTAGTCTTTCTAGTTACGAGAGTAATTGTTCTTATAGAGTTCAATGACCATATGGATTTACAAAGAGTTGTGTTGATCAAGAGGGAAAGATCAATATCAGAATCAGACATTTTTCAATGCTATATAGGGCTCTTTCTCTCAAAGGCTGCTCAACTGAATACAGCGATGAAAAGGATGTCGTTCAAGAACAGAGGGATGCTACCAGTTAGTTTTTTTTTTTATCGAATGTAGTCTACTCTATTGCTTTCATATTTTATTGATATCAATTTGATGGTAGATGCCGTATGACTATTATTTAATGAAAGCTCTCTTTTTCCTTAAAAAAAAGTTCTCTTAATTATAGGTCATGGCGGGCTCAAAAGGTCTACTATCTGTGATGCAAAATCATGTTATCCGCCACGACATGTATTAGAACTTGTGGTCACAAATTCGACGTTAATCAATTACCGCATTTTTTTAGTTTTTTAAAAATTTAAAAAACAATTATGCGGCTCATATTTCATTTGCATCACGCACCCACTTGTATGTGTTGTATACATTTGTCCATAGTTTAGACACAGTCTAT
>ONZK01004489.1:8083-36776 GCA_900322385.1 Pharnaceum exiguum | reverse complement strand
CTTCTTCCTCCCCTCTTACATTCCACTCTCTCTGCTCACCCATACTCTTATCTATCAAAAATTTCATCTTCACCATTTCTCCTCACTGTTTCACTCTCTCTCCACAACCCCTCATTTGGGGTCAAAAAATAAACTCATGAATCACTAAATAAAAATCGGTGGTCACAAATTAAACCCAATGGGTAACAAATTGTGTTTAAGGGTCACAAATCAAAAATTAGGGGGTAACAAAATGCGTTTAAAGGGTCACAAATTAAACTTGGGGGATCACGAATTGGGTCACGATTGGAGGTCGTGGGTGAGTAGACGGCGGCGGTGGCGGCGATGACGGTAAGATAAGTCGATGGGAGGTCGTAGTGGTGCTTGGGGGAAGTGGTAGTGGATGAGTGGGGGAGAATGGAGTTTGTTAGGGTGAAGAGAGAATGGAAAATTAGTCCTCTTTGTTTCTGTTTTCTTTTTTTTTAATTTGGGTTGTACCTTGCAAGGTACAACCGGAATCTGTACATCCTACACCCGGTGTATCATGAGCATGGTACACCATGTATCATATATAGGGCTTGACCCAATAGCAACATAGCAGCCCAAAAGAAAAATAACCATATATATAACACACTATATAACATATCTATGGGCCTGGTGTACCATGCTCATGGTACACCGGGCGTAGGATATAAATTGCCGTACAACCGGTTGTATGGTAGAATTTACCTTTTTTTGGTTGAAAGATTCTTTTTTTTACTATTTTTTTAGTGTGTCTACCATACAACCGGTTGTATGGAGCATTATACAACCCATTAAAAAAAATCAATTAAATAAAAAAAAAAGAACCTAAACCTCCACAACTCCACTCTCTCTCCTCATTTCACTCTTCCTCTCCAAACCCCATCTGCCCCCTCTCTTCATTGCACTCTCTCTCCAAATTCCATCTCCACTCTCTCTCCTCAGTCCCTTCCCCTTCTCCAGCAAAATCCCTATTTATTATTTCTCATCACATAAAAAAAATTCTCATTTCATTCTCTCATCAAAAAGAAACCCCAGTTCCATTTCTCCTTCTCAAAACAATACAAAACACAATAACTCTTCACTCTTCTGATGAAATTTCAACACGTGACGAACTGAATTAGGGGTCACAAAATCAACTCCAGGGATCACAAATCGGAGGGTCACAAATCGAACTCCACCGGTCACAAAATCGGGGGGTCACAAATCGATCTCCACCTGTCACAAATCGCGTTTGAGGGGTCACAAAATAATAAACTCAACGGTCACAAATCGTGCTTAAAAAGGTCACGAATTAAAACTGATGGTCACAAAATGGTGGTGGTATGACGACGACGAAAAGGATGAGTAATGGGTGTTCTAAGGTGCAGGTGGAGAGGGAATGGGCGGTTGAAGTTTGTTGTGGGTGAGATCGAGGTTGGATGTAAGAGAAAGATGGCTTTGGGTTTTGATGAGTGAGTGCAAATATGGGAATGGTGGCGGCGGTGGGGACAGCGGGTGACGACGGGAGTGGTGTTTGGTGGAAAGTGGTTGTGGGTAAGGGAAGAGAGTGGTGAGGGGGGAGAAAGTAGATCTAGATCTATGGATGCTTGCTTTTTCTTTTTCTTTCTTTTTTTTTAATATCGGTTGTACAATGCTGCGTACAACGCGTTGTACGATAAAATTTGCCTATTTTTTGGCTATGTTAGATTTTGCAAGATCTTACTTTTCCTTACTCAACGTTTCTTTTCTTTTCGGTTGAAAGATTCTTATTTTTTTGTTTACTATTTTTTGGCTCTTTTAGATTCTGCAAGATCTTACTTCTTCTTTTTTTATTAAAAACGTATGCAAATTTTTTTTTAAAAAAAAACAAAAAGAAATACACTAATATATGGCAAATTTAGTACTTAAACTGGAATTTTCAGCCAACCCCGAGTTTCCACCTAAGCATTAGCCGAATTATAAAAGGCAGGGATCGTCCAGTTTTCTCTATCCGTAGCCTCTCTTAGTATATAATATAGATATTATATAAGAAGATTGGGTATTAATGTCAAGAAAAGGTTAAATAATGCCCTCTTCGATGGTCATTAGTGACTCGTGGGTGGCTATTAATAATCTCGTCTTATATATGAACGGGTTTGCCAAAAAATTTATTATTTAGTTTCTGGCGCAATTAAATTACCTCAAGTAATGTAGTGTTGAGGATTTGAGAGATCAAAAAAAGTTCTCACTACATGAAAACAAGGGGGGACAATGTGTTAATCTCTTCATTCTCGAAAAATGGTTACATTTTTTACATAGTTTTATTTATGCTATATATACTATTGATCTGCTTTATGCCAGCTAAATTAAATTTCTCTTTTAAAAACTTTCAAGTGAATTGTATTACTTAAGTGTTTTTTGGTTTCTATTATAATTAGCATGTTTCTTGGGATTGGGCTGTATCTACCGAAAAATTGATGTTTGGTTGTATGGAAGTCGTGAAGTACGGTTTGAGAGGATAAAAGGTGTGGGAATAAAAATGGAAGTTGTAAAAATGAGGATATAGGATACAATGCGTGGTGGGGGCTATGTCGTGGAGACCGGTGAGTAGTGTGGTTGGCGATAATGGCGAGGATAAGTGATGTTATGTTGCGGACGTTGTTAAAAGGGCCGACATGATGGAGATATGATAATATGGTGGTGGATACATTAGGGATGGAAATAGTGAAGAAGCAGATTACTACATTGAAGGTTTACGCCTCTAAAGGTGTGGGAGGGCTTGGATGAAACCAAAATAATCAAATAAATAATTTTTTTCTTATGGCTTTAAATTCTTATAACTCGACATAATCCACAAATACTATGAACTAAGTGGGTTGTTTAATGATTTTTAATCTGCACAAATTATTAATATCATCTTTTATAGATAAATAATAATGTCTTAACTTTAGCTAAAAGTCTAAAAGTCAATGGTAAAAGTAAGTGTACAAAAATTTAAAGGACCCCAGCATTAAGTGATTTCTTTTTTTATTTGTTAAAGAATGTAAGGATATAGGTATGAGTGTATGACTATAGATCTACAATATTAGAGGTGAGTGGCCGAAATAATTTATAGGGAGGTACAAGTGATAAACCTCCACTCGGACCACCCTTAGTGGCAACTAAACCATAGAGCTAGGTTATTATGTGAAACTAGGAAATTTTTCACTACCACATTGCATTTTTTTTATCACGAATTTGATTTTTTTTAATGACATTTTTTCTTTACATTTTAATTTCAAGGTTTCATCGGACTGATGTTACAAATTACAATTACTTCAATACTGTAGATTACGGGGTACTCGGGACGAGGCAGCCTTGGTGGCTACCGGCTTGGACGGGGGCTAGGTGCCTTTTGACCTACAAAATCAACTGTGGACTTACACTAAATAAGTAAGAAAATGTGTATGTATATTTGCGATGAAGAGAGTAGGTAGGACTTGGGAGAGTGGAGGATTATAGAGACAGAGAGAGAGTAGATGTCATTTAATTATGAGTAGAGGCTACGGAGAGAGAAAATTGGACGAGCCCTGCCTTTTATAATCCGGCTAATGTTTAGGTGGAAGTTTCTGGTTGGTTGGAAACTCCAGTTAAAGTATGAAAATTACCATATATTAGTGTTTTTTTATTTTCCCTAAATTAAAAAAAAAAGAATCTTTCTTTGGAAAACCAATTGTACGTAAAAAAAAGTTCTTTCTTTAGAAAAAATAATTGTACGTGAAAAAAAATGTTACATCTTTAGAAACACTAATTCTACATTTATTTATTTTTCCTAAATACAAAAAAAAAGAGAATCGTTCTTTGGAAAACTGATCGTATGTTAAAAAAAAAAGTTACATCTTTGGAAAAACTAATTCTACATTTATTTATTTTTCCTAAATAAAAAAAAGAATCTTTTCTTTGGAAAACTAATTGTACGAAAAAAATTATTTCATATTTGGAAAAAACTAATTCTACATTTATTTATTTTTCCTAAATAAAAAGAAAAGATTCTTTCTTTGGAAAATGCCAACTAATTGTACGTTTAAAATAAATTGTTACATCTTTGCAAAATCTAATACAAGAAGTCTGAGTAGCACCAAAAGGAAGTGGACTTCGGCATTGATTCCAACTCTTTTAATGCTCACCCGATCAATCCAAGGGCTCCAAGCGCATAAAGTTAATGCGTTGCCTTAATGCTGCTCTCAAATAACATGATTGTTTTCTTCAAAACTGATGTAGTGAAGTTATTGAAATTAGATGATAGTAGTATGGATACAAGCACAATTCAAACTACATAATACAAAAGAGTAGTCCAGTATATTAATAAGGTGATTATTCTAAATTATTAATTCACATTTTTTTTAGCAAACCATGCCTTTTTTTCCTTCTTGCATCCGATTGTAGTACCTTCATTGAAGCTTCGTGAGAAATTTGATTCAATCAATTATGCTTGGGTTTGGTGAAATTTGAATTCATAGTTATGGGTACTGTATACAAATTTATCCTATTATTGTTTTCCTTTTTTTTTTTGCAGTGTTGGAATTAAGGGGAAGACTGAATTGAAGTAAGATACGTAATAGTTTGCCATGGAAGGTGTCGATACATCTGTGGAATGGTTGAACTTGATTGTGCATTTTCTATCAATTTTATTAAAATTATCCTAATTTGGTGTTTAATTGTCACAGATGTTGATATCTCAATCTCCGTTCTTCTTTCTCAAGGATGTTCATGATGTCAGACGGGAAGGAAGTCTGTTTGATCATTTATTGGGAATGCATGTTCCGTTGGTCGATCTTTTCTCCAGAGAAAGGTAGATCAATATC
Organism: Pharnaceum exiguum; assembly: GCA_900322385.1. Taxonomy (NCBI): domain Eukaryota; kingdom Viridiplantae; phylum Streptophyta; class Magnoliopsida; order Caryophyllales; family Molluginaceae; genus Pharnaceum; species Pharnaceum exiguum. Next base: position 31,971 of record ONZK01004489.1, on the reverse strand, counting down.
ATTCATTCTTGAAAATAGAAATTCGCTCGATTTAAAAGACAAGTTCCTCAAATTAGACAGCAGCTTTTAAATGGTTTGACCATCTAATCGATGTGTTTGTTTGTTTGTAACCTTTTATCTATTGCTGCAATATTCAAGAATGACTACTTGTGAATGACATGGAAGTCGAAGTTGGAGAAAATGTCTCATGATCTCAAAGTTAGATGTGCAGTGCTAGATTATTTGAAGAACATAGTATTCTTACTCTCAAGTCGAACTCCGTGAATTATGAGATAGGTAGATTAGCAGGATGATTAAGATTTTGGTAAGTTCTTTTAGTTAGAAAAGAATCGAGTTTAACAACTAGAAAAGCCTTAACCTGAATAGATATGCATGTTGTGTTTGAGTCATGTGAGCGCTCTTTCATTTGTCTTGTACATTCTCAATCTACCATGTTGTAGTTAATTAGATTATTTAAATGTGTTCAACTACTACATGATGCTATTACATTTGGACATGTAATGTTGCTTAATTTAATTTTGTTATGAAAAGCATATGGTGATAACATCGAGCATTAAAATAGCTGAGTTTATGGGTGAATGAAATATAAGAAAATTTGTGTGAATCCGTTTCATATATGAGAGGGTCATTAATACACAGTCTCATATATCAAACGGGTTCACACATTTTTTTTGTGAACGTAGAGTCTTACGTTTAACAAACATAAATATTGTCAAATTCCGTACATCGCACGGAAGCTGCACTAGTTTCTCATAATTGAAAGTACATTCTTATTTTTTGAAGGATTGTAATTCTACTACTAGTAGCTCTCTGAATGCTCGTGGGGAACACTTATACGAGTACTATGTTTTCAATCAAGAAGAATGACCAAGATTATTCTAGTACCCAATGCCTCTTCCTTGTTATCCCAATGCATTAACGATATATTGAAAAGATGTGCACTCTTTAACAAAACAAAATGTTAGAGATGTTAGAGTTACTCAGTAGGTCAAAAACTCGAATTGTACAAAATTGTCTTCTCTCCCTCAACTAAACAACATCCCCTTAATAATAAGAAGAGAGAGTTGCTCAAGTGGTAGAGAGCACACCTTCAACCCTTAAGGTTGAGGGCTCGATTCTTACTGGCCTCAGTGCCCCCTTTACACCAAAAAAAAAAAAAAAAACATCCCCTTAATAAACTTGAGAGTAGCTTTTTATGGCTATATATAAAATGTGTAGACTACTAAAGTTGATGATAGGGCTCGAAGACAGAAGTTTCCCGCCTTCTACACACATTTTTATACAATAAAAACAATTTTAAACCCGAAAAAAAAACCCTATATTGAGGGCTAAGAGTATAACCGTTATCTCGCAGTTCTCTTCTCACTAGAGTCACTACTGACAGAAATAAAAACAGCCGTTACAAAAAAAAAAAAACATTACTCAATGCCCACAAATTAAAATTCAAAATTACCCATTCATATTCATATTCATATTCATATATTCTATCAATCACTCGAAAGATTTCATAAGGTAAGGTAAAGAAAATGAGTGGTAATGTTGAGAGTGAAGCAACAACAGAGAAAATTCAACTGATTGATATTTCATCAGAAGATGATTTCCTTATTGATTCTAACTTTGATCGTCCCTCTTTCGACCTCCGCCTCTCAGGTACGGACGCACTTCTCTCTCTCATAATTTCGATAGTAATTTTTATTACTGTGAATTCTCTTCTTTTTTTTGGTAATTTGGTGGTAGTATTCTGTAAATGGAAAGTTCAAGAATGTTGATGAAAATGACAATCTTGGAAATTGTGTGCAGTTTCTTGTGAAGTAATTTTGAGTTATGACTGTCAATTTCCCCCCACCCCACCCCAAAAAAAAAATCTTCTTGATGATTGGAAATTTAGGATAGCATTATTGGTCTTAGTATCTTTTTAGCTTTGTGGGTGTAAAATGGAAAAGTAAAAAGAGGGTTTGATGTAAAGCTTAAACATTCCCTTGTTCTTTTTTTAGATTGATTATTATGTATTTGATTTGAAAGAAAATGGAATTTCTTTTGGAGTTGATTTATTGTAATTGGGTAGAATTACTTTATTAGGGGCCGTTCTTTAGGACCAAATTAATTTTAGCAAATTGAAAACTTTTTAACTGAGCTAGACTGAACTGAATTCTGTGAAGTGACTAACAACAACAACAACAACCGAGTGTAAACCCCATTCAATGGGGGTGCTCGGGATGTTCGCAACCTTACCCTTGTTAGCAATTGGTAAAGATTAGTCCTAGTCTCCTAGAGAACATGCAATGGCCTTATAAATATAATATAAATCTGCTTGTAAAATTTGTAAATAATGGATTTCAGAAATGTTTATTACGAAACTTGCTTGTTATAATGGTGGAAGAAGGATATGTTATGATGGCCAAACTTTGGTTTGTATGTACTAGCTACTAAACTACTAATTAATTGTTGTTATCACTTAAAATATATAGAATTTTGCTAGTATAGATTTATAAATTTCTTGGTATTTTGATCATCTCATGTTGATAGCAGTGGCATGTGATAATTTACCACCAATGTTTCTGAGGAAAGAAGAGGGGGGTTGTCGATCGAAGGTGGATAATGGTCGAAAGGAGTCTGATGTGAGGAAAAGTTTGGCTTGGGATAGTGCTTTTTTCACTAGTCCTGGTATATCCTTATCATTTCTTACATATATTGTTGTTTTTCAGAAGACGAGTTTGTAGTTGTGTTTGCTGATTTGTTTGCTGCGGTTTACCAGGGTTTTTGGAACTCGAGGAACTGAGTCTCGTGAATAGGGGGTTTAAGAATCTTGAAGTGTCGTCAGATTGCAGAAGCCGAGGAAACAGTAGGAGGTATGGTGGACGTAATTGTGAGTCCTGTTTCATTTTTTACAGAATTTGGTAGTGATTCTGAGCTTTTTGAATGCCTTGATGCTGAGATATGTATGGTTGAATTTCAGTAAGATTTGTCAAGAAGGAAAATTGAGTAATAAATCGAGACTTGGAGCTGGAGACAGACAGCGCCTTCCGCGTAAGTGGATGCAGTTTTTGTGGTGCAGTAATCTTGAACTTGTGTCCAATGAATGCTAAGGGGAAAACTGAAGAAAGTCTGCTTCATAACAATTTGCATTCTAATAACCTGTCTTGTTTGTCTCTTTTAGCCATTCATAGTATGAAGTTGGGAAGTTAGAACTAATGCTTTCATAGGTTTTTTCTTTTCTTAATGATGGGTTCTCCAGTCTGATGACAATTCTTTCTGAACTGTATAGCAATTTCACAGCTCTTTTATTCTGCGGGTAAAGTCGCTGCCAACTTGTTTTTCCGGAATAACTTCTTTTGTCCTTCACTTTGCATTTCAATCATGATATTATTCTGTCACAATGATGAACTTCCCTCCTTTTTGCAGCATCTGTGAAAGCGAAATGGGCATCTCCAGGCAAGGTAAGTTTTTAGCATTGAGCTCATGGCTTATTCTGAAGACTCAAAGAGATGACTGGGGCAAGTGAGGACTGAGTTTTTTTCATTGAACATTCAGATGATGTGCCCAAAAGATCCCAAACAACACCACTTGAGTGTAAGAAAATCAGAGCCGATTATGGGAGTAGCTGCAAAATCAAATGCTGTACAGGTATAGTGAAAGGACACTAGCTGGCTGATCGCAAAGTTATTATATATCTCAAACATATTACCTGGGGTGTTTGAATACAATGCTTCCAATTGCTTGCTAATCGCTTCTTATAAGTATGAGGAAGTAAATTGTGATGCTATGACGCAGGCCACCAATGCCAAGAGAGAATCTGTGAGGTCAGTAAGAAGAATGGAATATACTAGAGTCAGTGCAGGACACACCAAGAAACCACCTACGAGAGAAGCCATCAAAAGTGAAGAAAATGATTCTGCAGAAAGTGAGCCTGTCATGAATTTGCCCCAAAAAAGAAACAGAATAATACTGCAGTTTAGCTAGTCCTTCGCTCTTTGTTAGGCATCAGCTTCATTAATATCTGGTTAATGATGATTACTACAGGACTAGTTAGCATGGCGCGGCGGCAACCTGATCTGTGGAGTGCTAGCTCTATTTCATCCTCCCGGTCTCTTCTTTCCTCGACTTCCACGACTTTTTCAATCGACTTTTCGCCATCTACAAGTTACACATCTGATGCTTGGCCTAGGGACGTGGAAGGTAACAATGGTAATTCAAAATTATAACACTGGAGAGTAACAAAATCTGGTGGTGGGATTTCTCAATCAGTCAATCATTCTGATTTGCTCCGGTGGTGACATATATGTATTGTAAACAACAGGTGATTGTTCCTTGGAATCATCGCCTATTTCAGGTGAACGTCAGAAAAGTGGTGACATCAAATGCAATCAGCAGAAATCACCTTATAACGGGCATGTTTCTCAAGCATTGAACTTCAAAGGTCAACCAAACAACCCACAACTTAACCGTTCTCCCATAGGACAAGGAAGCACACAGAAAGGTACCAAGACGCATAGTGCTAGCAGAGCGACTCAGAGAAGTCCCCTCTTTGCAGAAAATAACAGAACTTCAAAGCCTACTAGTCTCCGCATGCCATCTCAAAAGATTGGCTTCTTTGACATGGTCAGTCTCTTTCAGATCTACTACTTGTTTCTTTTCATATTTTCTGTGGCATTGTACTTTAATTACCACGTTAAAAATTGGTGAATTGTTGAAATTCTCTTGTTCTTAAACTTTGCAATTTCAGAACTCGGAGGATTCAGTGCAGAATGATCCAAAGAACAGATCAAGCAAGACAAAATGTACAGAAGGTCCACAATTATCTGTCAACAGAAGAGCTGATACATGGAAATAGCATGAAAAGCAAAAGGATTATCCAGGAATGGAGAAGGAAAACATCTTCTATCCTGATGATACCGTCATAGAACTTCAAGAAAATAAGAGTTCTCCTCTGCCTTCTCAGCAGAGTACGAAGGGCACATCTTCCTCAGGGAAACGTCTTAATAAATCCCAGAGGTCAGTTCGACAAACTATGATTACTGCTACCAGCACTAGGATACCCTTTTCGTCCAGAGGTTCCCCTCTGAAAAAAAGTGCTTTCTTTTAAAAGTTGAGTCCTTAACTCTATCATCATAATGATAGAAATCGTAACTGTAAGTAGAATTGAAGAACTTTCACATTACTTTTTTTATTTACGAGGGAGATGAAAATGAGCTCCTTCTATGAGTGACAGCCTGATGTAAAGCTGCAGTCCAATCCTTTGATAAGAACTTAAAGTGTTTGATTATCATCCGTATAAACATATTAAGTGTTTCATTCATAACCACAACCAGGCCTATTGAGTTGTCTTACCAGATACCATCATATCAGGGTAAGGGAAAGCCCAAGGAGGCTGATACTGAAATGAGAGAAGGGAGTAAGACAGAAAAGTGGGGATTTAGTGGATAACAGTAGTTATAAAAAAAGATGCGTGGTTCTGATCATCCACTCACTTTCAGGAAGATAATAATGCACAGCAACCATAGGAAAATAGAACAATCAAGATGTAAAACCGGGTTGGAGCGGGTCGATAGCATTCATTTTCTAGAACAGGACCATTGCACTGTAGTGCATGCTTTCTTTCGTTAGAACAGGACCATTTGCACATGGTTTTTGATGTGAAAAGTACTTAACTCTTGTTCCCTCAGAAAAAAGGAAAGTGCTTAACTCTTGGAAAACGATTTTCCTCCTCACCCTGTATGCTGATTGTTGAGTGCTGATTGGTTCTTTAATGAAAAAGCCTCGAAAAAACAACGCAAAGTCTTCTTCATGAAGTGTTCCAGAAACCATAATATACTGGTTGACCTTATTATAAACGTCATTAGTTTTAAAGGACAATGGTTGAGAGTCTTTATCATATGTCAAGACCTAGATAAGGTAGTTTGGCAGGGCATGATTGTTTGCACCAATCGAAAATGGGACATCTGACTGGTGCTAAACCTTCGATGTGACAAATTTTCGCTCACTGATTGTACGGTGATTTCGTGAATCCGAAAATAGAAAATATACAAGTGGAGTCCCATTCAAAATTCCAGTTTTTGAAGGATGAATGAATCACAGGCTGACAAATATACTTTGCTGATTGAAATGCTCTAACAGGAAACTATAAAGCTCCGTTTTAACACGTGTATGCTAACCTATCTTGGGTTCTTTTTGTATCCATAACCAAATAAAACAGAACATAACGATTATTGCGTCACCAGAATGATTCGGGGACCTTTGGTAGTCTGGTTTACTTCTATTTCCCGGGACACAGAACATGTAAAGTATTTCTGTCCATTTCCAGGGGAAAAATAGAAGCTTTGTAGTAACTGAAACAAGGGTAAGCTTCATTGAATAGAAATTTACACTCAGTTGTTCTTGTTTATATTAACGGAAAAATAAATCAGAATCATCAACCTGATGCTGTTGCTAGTCTGCCTGTAGTAGCATAGATATGAGTGATGAATCCTTCGGTAAAATAGGACATAAACTGGCCAACAACTCTATTAGATTAACTTCATAAAGCTGGAAATTTTGTGCTTAATTGTCCTCACTACCCACTAACCAGTACAGAATAATATTCCCTGTAGACCACTCCATTATAGCAAAGGTCACATATATTCAACGACTGAGTAAAGAAAAGAGTGACGAGATATGATAAACTAATCCTCTCATCATTTCTTTAATATCTAACAGTCCCCACAAATCTGCATTATTATTGTTGGAGTCCACTTATTTGATCATTGTTTCTCCTACCAATAATTTAGCATTATGCAGGGTAGAGGGAGATATGAAATACTACTGTATCAATCTAGGAATCAAACAAAACTTGCATATGCAGGTGAATGAGCGAAGACTACATTACATAGTAGTATATTCATAAAATTCAATTTCTCATTACATAATTAACTGTTGTATGTTACAAGAGAGGTAGAGTAAGATGCAAAAGTCTATTATATTTACAAGAGGCACTAACAGTGATTTGCCATGGCTGTTTTGTGGTTGCAGTCCTTTTCCTGGACCTGCGACTTCCCTTTCAAGAAGGACCTAAAGAAAATTTAAACACAGACAATTAAGATCAAGATCTACATTAATAAACTATCAACTGTCTGTGCAAATCGTTTTCTGTCCGATCTTAGGCCCTCTAGTAGGGAAGTAACTAAGCTATTACAAACTGAAGATCTTTTCTTCCTGCTCCTGGTTACTGTACATCGATGAATCGCCATCTGAATTCTGTTTGGAAGATTATCATTTGAATCGCGTTTCGATTTCTCGGAACACACATCTATACCCGCTTCAATCTTCTCCTTTTCTCAAAGTTGCTCAATTTGATGGCGATTAGGAAAGTGTCATTTCCCTTCAGTTACTTGTGTTGTTACTTTCCATGGATTGACTGACATGCTCATTAGCCAGTCATAGCTGCCAGGACATAACAATATCAGCAAGCCCAGTCTTCAACCCTTCCCAATGAACTTCTTCTTGTTCACCTCCCCCATTCACTATCTTCACCTCAACTACCAATAACTTGGGTGCTACCTCTGTGATCACCACAGTCAAAACAAATCTCCCTTTACCCAACCAAATACAGCTACTTCCCCCACACTCTTTCTCCCTCTTTTCGACCTCGTAGCCCAACAACTTCCCTACTTCTAGCACCTTCTCTACCACCACCTCCTTCGTCTCCCTCGACGTAAACCTCTTCTCCCGCCTTCCTTTCGTCTCCTCTTCTTCGAACAACCCCGACAAGTCCAATCCAGACGACATCGAAATAATCTCAAAAGCATTCATACTCGCGCTGCTCTGACTCCTCTCGATCTTCTTTTCCTCTAGGGAAGCAATATCCCCTAAGGAAACACTTCTTGTACAAAACGAACCTTGATTTTTGAACCATGGATCTTTAGTAATCTCCTGAATACTCAGTCTTGTTGCTGGGTTCGGATCAAGTAACCTGGTGACCAATCCCCTTGCGGGTTTGCTCACCCAGGAAGGAAACCTGAACTCCCTCTTGTGCATCTTCCTGTACATGAGCACCAAATTGCTGTCATCAAATGGAAGATAGCCTGTCAGAAGGACAAACAGGATCACCCCGCAAGACCAAGCATCAGCCTTGGACCCGTCGTAGCCAGACTTGCTCCTGCCCACGATCTCGGGTGCAGCGAAGGCTGGAGTCCCGCAGGCGGTCTGCAGCATGAAACTAGACCCGTCCCTGATAACTGCTGCGATGTCAGAAACAGCTGACAATCCGAAATCTGTAACTTTGATGTTGCCTTCTTCATCCAGTAGCAAATTCTGCGGCTTGACATCCCTGTGCGCCACACCGTTTTTGTGACAGTAGTGTAGGGCAGACACCAGCTGGTGGAAATACTTCCTTGCAATAGGCTCGGTGAAGCGATGATCAGGCCTACGTGCTAATTTTCCGAACAAGTCACCTCCCTTGGCAAGTTCCATGACTAGGTATATCTTCGTTTTGGTTGCCATGACCTCGTTGATCTTTAGGATGTTGGGATGGTCTAACCGCCGCATGGCAGCGACCTCTCGTACAATCCGGGGCTCCATGGAGGGGTCAGTCTTGGCTTTGTCTATGACCTTGATTGCAACAGAATGGTTGTCCTTTATAGACCTTGCATGATACACCTTTGCAAAGCTACCTCTCCCAAGAAGGCGTCCTAGGAGGTATTTCCCTAGGACCGTCTTAGGGGACGTAGGAGTACCTGTTGTATTTGTAGCATTAGTGGTTGATGCCATGGAAGGAATTGAAAGGTGTGGAGGGGTTGGTTCAGCCGTCACCACCGTCGCAGCCATTGATGTGTATGATGATCTAACAGCTGAGAAACGGAGGCTTAGGCTTGAAAAGAAAGGAGGTTAAAGAAAATGGACCGAACAAAAGCCAACTAAGAAGAGGTTGAGAAGGCACGGACAATGTATTATGGAGTGGTAGGGATGCGTTTTATAAGGGGAGCGGCATTTGAAGGTCATTGTCATGTTTTCTGCCTCTTAACTTGATGGGGAATTTTGTTCTTATGTATATTTTATTATGAAATTCCATCGTCGCCCTTTTGGATGGTCAAGAGGTATCACATTAGTAGAGTTCTAATTAGAATAGGAGGGTGTAAAATCTATCTTTACATGACAGCAAAAAAATGCATAATCACCCTTTGAATATTTCACCCTCGGTACAACTCAAGGTGAGGTGTGTTGTTTAACTATACCATATTACCATCTGAAAAATATTTTCTTCACAGAACTTATATTGAATAAATGTAAAGTTCCAAAGCATAATTACCCATTGCCCATCTACAATTATTTTTTTTCGTTTTCATTTATCATGGTGAAATATTACTCTACATTTTTTTAAGGAAGTCTTTGTGCAATTTATATCGATTTCTGACCTTTTTTAAAAATCTCACATATATATTTCCAATAAAGCACTAATAGCCTGTAATAGGACCGAATACATGTTCTCTTCTACAGTATAACTGAACAAGAGACATTAATTAGGATAACATAAGACACTTGCGAAGTTCCCCTAAAAAAACGAATAGAGTTGCGAAAAAGTTTTAAGACTTGTCGTCATTAGTGACCCCTTATTGGTCATTAGTGACCTTCGTTTCATATATCAAATAGGTTCACACAAAAATTTTCTCAATTGCATTCAACGAAAGTGAATGGAAAAGTCGCTCTTGATGTAAATCTAAACTTTCTCTTTTGAGGTGTATTTGAACTAAAACTTCTTCAAAGTGTTCTTTGAATCTTTGCAATACTATAGTATAATTTCATCACTATAGGTAAGTGATTGATTAGCCAAAATAAGAAATGCCACTACAATTCGGTGAGTTTATAATGTAGTGGTTAATACATTGTTTGCGAAATTAGTATATAGTGACAAAATATGGTTTATAGGAGCGTAGTTGAGCCCCAAAAATGCGATAGAGTAGCAAGACAGATGGTTAATCAAAAAAAAAAAAAGCAAGACTGATGGGCCTATAACAACATCTAAAATAACTTTTATAGCCTAAAATGAATGTAAATCTTCTCCGGTACACTTGTGGCTAGTAAGGGGTGGGGTTTTATGGCTTCAATCTTAACCACTCTTCCCAATAATGAATTGAAAATACCAGAAATATCAGTACTTGAGAAGATTCTAACTCGCCCAGAACTATAACTGTAGCGCCTCCTTTACATTTTGTTTAAGAGGGATTGAGGTTCGTGCACTCGTGCAGGACGACTCCTGTAAGGAGATTTGCCCTTTAACTGGATTAACTTGCCACTAATGCATCAACAATGAATAGTTCAACTTTTCCTGTAATATGTGTAAATTTGGATAAAGACACAGACTTGTGTAAATTTGAGCAATTAGATAAAGTTCCTCTGGCACAGTGGCACGTTGGATCGACATGCTCGTCGAAACATTCAGCCCTTTCTTCTACACACAAATTAGTCAACAGTTTTTTAATGTTTGTTTGCATATTTGGAGACAATAATGATATATCTACAGTCTACAGATGACTTTTGACGATATCCATTGGATAAGTATAATTTTTTTCGAAAAAACCCCCTATTTTTAGAAAAAATTAATAACATCAGTAGAAGTTTTCTTACAAGTTCAAACTAAGAAAATTTGTTTGGATAACAATGGATAAGATTCTTACCGACGTGGATATTAGACGATGTTTCATCGTTATAGTGTAACTGAGTTGTGCGCATGACATTGAACGTTTTCATGATACAAATGGTTGTATGTTTCTTCATATATGCCAAGATGTGGAGTTTGAAACTTTCAGAATATTTGTCGTCAAAAAAAATCGAGCAACTTTATCCATTTTGAGAAATGAGTAATCAGTCAGAAATAAATAGAGTACATTATCCTATTTGACATTTTAGTTGTTTTTGTTAAAAAAAAAGGATTTAAAAAGAAGTCCAAATAAATTGACTTTGTCTAATTAAATCTCTGAAATTTTAAATCGTTAAAGAAATAAATTTCCAACAGTGAAGTCTCTCAAGTTCAATCATAGAAATTCTTGTGGGTATAAGTATTCGCGTTTCTTATATGAGACTGGGTGATAAGGGTTATTATTGTATGGCCGAGGGTTCATTATTGTATAGTTAAGGATTCATTATTGTATAGCCGAGGGTAATTACAACCCAGTCTCATATATAAAACGGATTTACACAATTTTTTGTGTTTTAATCATAGTAATTTGCATTTTCTTGGTTCTAGACCTAATTTCTGGAGAGGTAGTTGATGAAATACCGTGTGAGATAGGAAGAGAAAGTAGGCTTGCGGTCTTTAGTGAATTACAAGTACTCCACATGTTTATTCCGTTTGCACCACGAAAATTTTGGCACACGATAAGGCTCTTTTTCGTTGCTGAAATTTATTAGCTAAATTTCAAAGTAACTTAGTTAAACGAAAGTAAACTCTGAATTGAATTAGTTAATTGAAAGAGAACACCTAGATAAACTGGCAAGAAACAGGGCTTTTGTCACTGATCTCAGACTAATAGATTCATCTATTATATCAATGGAAACGAGTTTAGAACACTCTCAGCTGCTCTGCGCCCAGATATCCGACGTAATTTTAATAAGGTAAAATACGTAGGGATGTCATCCGTAAAGTATTTAAGAAAGTGTAACGCAAGTTCGCAAACCGGCCAGGTGCTATCACTTATCAAGGATAAAAATTCAAGGGCTCATATCAAATATTGAAATGCAAGTGACTTTAAAATACTACTAATTCTTTTTGTTTTCTTCAGGGTGTCATCACACTACTTTATTTAAACAGGAACCTTCTAAGAGGCGAGCACCGATCAATTACATGCTAAGCATCTCTTTGATACTCAACTGTACTCCACTAAGTGCCACTTTTACGCGATATTATGATCACTACAAGCAAGCACTAAGTAGTGAGCCAAAATATCTTCTTCGCTTTTCACTTCCATGAATCTTCATATAGTGTGTAAAAAATACGTACAATCATACTATCCCATTTTTGTGGCCATTTTATTCCATGGTCAAAAAGTAGCGACAAAGATATGCTGCTCAACTTGTCTAGTTGGACATTTGGGCATCGTATGATTAGTATCACAGTCTAAATTACACTGTTCATTGATATTGATACAAACAAGGGCAGTTATACTGTTAAAGATGTTAAGTACTCTTTCATGAAGGAAACATCGCGTAAAAGGCTTGTTCTTTAGAGCTGATTTTACTAAACTAAACTGAATTTGAAAAAAAATTAATCTATCGTTTAATTATTTTGACATTTAATTTCTTATCAAAATCCTATTAATATTGTAGGTTTACGAAACTAGATGGTGTGACCGATCGGTTTGCCGAAGGTGTCTCTCACCGCAGTATGCCTACAGGACTACTGGTTATGAGGGGCGCGGCTCATATATTATGTTCATTTAAACTTTATTAATTATGTAAACACACGTTTGTTTATCTTTGTGCAAACTGCAAACTCTCTATTTTATTTGTTCAGGGGGGCCTTTAAGTTCATACTCACCAAGCAAAGCTATTTCTACAGTCTTGCCCTCTCGGCCTCTACCAATTTCTCATCAGCTCATGCTTTCCCTATCCCACCTTGTTCTTTGTTCACGTGCCACCCTTCAATTATTCAGAAACTTTGGTTTTGTCCTGCTTTTCTTTTCGTTTTTCTTTTTGTTGAATTTTATCCGCTAGTTCTGTACTTCTGCTGTCGATCTTCCTGTTTCATTCAAGGGCTTTTAGCACCATAATTTTGGATAGGGTGTGTTGGCAATTAACCACTGGCTTGAAGTCAGACCACTTGACAGACCCACGTGTCAGAGAGACTGACCTGCTTCTACGATCGTCGGCCCACCTAATCAGCCAATTACAACTCGCCAGTTCAATTAATGTAAGTTACGTTGAACGTACTTGCATAATATTGTTATGGTAGTTACTAATGTATGGCTAGGATTAATAGTTGCAAATTTTGACATAACGAGATTTGTACTAGTAGTATAATGTTGCTTGAAGCGAGTAGTAAGAAGTACGAGAAGGAAGTGTCTTGAACACATCAAGAGGCTCACGGCATTTTTGGTAGAATGGACCATTATAGAGTATCTTATGATTTCTTGCATTGGGTGGAGGAGATTGTTCATGCCTGTTTATTAATATTTATAATTATTTCGAGTAGCATTTATGAGATGATTACTAGTTTACTACTATCCCGAGAGTGTTAAATTGACACAATGTGTAGGGATGGAGCACCTAGTCGAGATGGAAAAGTGCTCCCTCAATTTCCGAAATATCCGAGTTCGAGTCCCATCACACACAAAATGTGGGATTTCTTATCACCTTTTTTATAAAAAAAAATGACACCTTGTGTCAAAAACTCGATGATAAATTACTAGTTCAAAGCAAAGTACAATGTTTAATCTAAGTAATACAACCATCAACTCATAACAAAAGGTTGTTAGTTTTGAATCAAGTACATCCAATTTTTTTTTTTAAAAAAATCAATCATTCTCTTGTGCTTCGTGGCAACATATTTGCCACAATGCCACTGCACTTCCCGACCTTTGCTTGTGCATGCGGTAAAACCTTCTTAGGTACACCGGGTGTAAACTTATAATTTTATCTATAAAAAAAAAATCTCTCCTTCACTCGATTTGCCTTCTCTCTTGCTAGTACTAACAATTTCTCTAACCCCTTTCATTATTCTTGGTCGGGAAAACCCCATCCCATTCCAAAACTGACGGCAATGAGGGGGGATGAAGGGAGACAATAACGAAACCACCCTCAACCCCCATCTACTCATGTATGCCTGACCACCCCGACGCCCCAAAAATCCCTCCCAAACGGCACCTTGATCGATTTCATGTCCTCTGCCTAGGCTTATACCAACCATACTTCGTCCAATCGAGCACATTTTGTCATCCACAATTAAGCTACTTGCTACTATCAATAGTTTCAATTCAATTTATTTTTCAAAGTTTGTATGTGTATTTGTGATATAGTGTCATTGTATCAAGCCAATTAGGAATCTCCAAATTGATACTTCTCAATCGAAGGAACGAATTAATATCTTAATAGCAATTTCACCGGCACGTCTCGAGAAGTACATACGTAGGTTTGTACATCAGTTAATACTTAATAGTATAATACGGAATAGTGTAACTGTGAAGTAGTGCCTAAAATGCCTATCATCACTTGATCAAATCGGTGAATTTGAGGCGGAAGTTTGAGAGGGCAGGGTTGTGTGAAAAATACGGAGAACTTTATGAAGCTAAGGGTGAGGGACGGGGAAGGGTTAAAATATAATACAAGGGTAATAAACGGAAAAGTTTGGGAAAAATGTACCGCATTGAGAAAAGTGTGGTTGTGTGGAGGGATAACTTAATACTTTATTTGGTGATAAATAAACCTTAATCGAATACTGTTTGTTTTTATGGACTACGCGCTAGTTAGTAAATTTAACATCCGCTTAAAATCCTATCCTTAGATGAGAAAAGGAAATTTCTCCGAGTTTAAGTTAACAATTTCGATGACTAATTCTATTATACAACTGGTTATACCTAACATTGTACAAGCGTACACACACTTTTATAACTTTAAAATAAAAATTTGGGCCTTTGATTATTTTGATGAATTGAGTCTAAATAATGGAGAAAAATAAAAAGGTATACAACGCAAGGTACACCCGATAGTACCTACATACCCAATTCCAATTTTATGAAACAATGTATTTTCTCAATTACCAGAAAAGAAGGCTAGCTGGAACTATAAAATAGTACTCCGTATTCAGATGCAAAATTCAATGATTATGGCGACATAAGAAGAATCTTGATTACATGATTGTTGCTTGTTGTCGCCATCCTTCTTTTTCCTTTACTTTGGGAGATAGATACCCAGTAATGAGAATATAAGCACATCAATAATGGAGTTTTTAATTTGGTCACATGTTCAAAAATTTTAAAAAAGGCACCACAAAATTTGTTTGATTAGTAAACATATACTGTAAACGATTATTACACCCAAAAAACATAACATATAAACGGTTATCTTTTGACGTTCAATAACATTCTCTCCGTTTTTAAATAATCTTGATGATTTTTTTTTTGGTTTAAATAATCTTGATGATTTGACTTAAGACACAATTTTAGGTGAGTGACAAGTTCGAGTGTTCGACCATGCCTTTCTTCCCTAACAAATGCCCTTATTGTTGTATTCTTTGGACAAAATGTTTTTACGTACTAATTAGTTGCAGAGTGAGGTAGGTAGGTAGTAGTGTAGTACTCTTCCAAAAAAAAAAAAGTAATCGAGTATAGCTTGATGTCGCCATTATATATTCTATTTCGAATGTGTATTAAGCGTAGTGAGAATTAGTGTAGGTTATATCTATAGCTCAATCAAAATTGTATTATTTTTTTTAAGAAAATAGAAAAAATATAATATACTCTTTTGTTTTGTCTAGCTCGTTGGTCATCATCCTCTACAAGGTTCATCAATAATAGAATAGGATCATCTTTCATAAACACCCAAAAAAAGGAAATTGAATCATGAACTTAATTAATGAATAGAGGGACTGAGGGAGTATATGTATATCATATCTCGAATTGTATATGGTGTTGTGCTACGCTATTCTATCTAATATCTCTTTTTTGATGGATTCTAATATCTCTTACCCGCCAAGTTAACTAGGCCCTAGTCAAAAAATAAGGTAATTTCGATCATTACGCACATTTATACATAGATGGTGTTTATGGTGCTAACTAGCACAGGTACAACTTAAAAGTTTATATCCATGAGTTAATTACGTGCTAGCTCACTTTAAATCATTCGCTATTCTTCTACCTGTCCAATGTGCGACATTTTTCTCATTTGTACTTCTTAAGTGTTCCAACTTTACACGTGAAATTATAACTCCTGACAAGTCTTTGATACACTCGGTGTTACATTCAATGACTAACAATGATAAAATTTTGGCTAATAACAAGTAGTACTAACTCCGGACAAGTTTTGGGTACACTCGGTGATATGAGGGCTATCTCACAAGGTGTTCAAACAAATGTGATTTTTTAATTTATATAGGTAGGGATCTAATAAAAAAGGTCACTTTTCTCTTGTAGAATTTTCACTTTTATTTGTATTTAAAATGGTGATTGTTTTATTTATATCTCATAAGGTATGCAAACGAAAAAGTAAAAACAATTATGTGGGTAGCATATAGTGTTGTGCCATCCAAAAAATGGAACTCTTGTATCGTTTTATATATCCAAATAAAAGTGAAAATGGAACTCCTGAGAAGTCTTTGGTACACTCGGTGATACTAGGGTTGTCTCACAAGGTGTTCAAACAAATGTGATTGTTTTATTTATATCTCATAAGGTATGCAAACGAAAAGGGATCTAATAAAAAGGGGTGTTTTTCTCTTGTACCATTTTCACTTTTATTTGGATATACAAAATGGTGATTGTTTTATTTATATCTCATAAGGTATGCAAACGAAAAATAATTATGTGGGTACTATATAGTGTTGTGACATCAAAAAATATAGTATTGTAAAATAACCTAATTAGTACTCCATAATAAAATATTTTTTTTTATTATTTTAATAATTATTGTGATCAAGATTTAATTTATTTGATTTCAATTATTAAATTTTTTAAAAAGAAATTTTAAGTAAAAGAGACTAAATTCAGGATCTGTTGGATAATTTGAGTTAATTTATGATTATTAGTTATTTTTACAGTTAGGATGTCTTGAGTGACAAAAGATGTGATTATATATGTTGCGCTTGCTCCCATAGTCCCATGGTTTCCACTTCATGGGAACCGCCATACCTTTTTCCATTTTACTTTATACTTTATAACAAAAAAAATATTTTTTGTTCGTATTTAATAATTATTGATTATTATCGTCATGTGTATTACAACTTTACAAGGCCTATGATATGTTGATTGAATATCGAGGATGGCACTAAGGTGCGGATAGATCATGTTTGGGTATCAATATGTTACCCGCTATTTTTAGTGTATCTTGTTTTTTTTTTCTCAGTTACATCAATCTGTTATTTAGTACGTTATTAACAATTTTGTGCTTTAATTTGGCCCTGTTAGTAGAAGCAGATAGAAAATAACATAAGTACATAGCATATTTTATTAGTAGATTTGACTGCCAGATTTCCTTAGATATGATGTTTGGTAAATGCACAGATTATTATTAGAAGATCACCTTTAACATAAAATGACACGGTGACTAAGCATGTGATATTAAATAATTCATTGGCAAACATTTCAAAAAAAACAATCTACTCTTTGAAATGCTAATGTTAAAAGTATATTGAAAAGAGTAGGTTTGTGGATCAATTGTGCTATTTACCAAACACCACAAATATCATATTTCTAAGTCAAAAGTAGAATACGCACATGGTACACCCGGGTGTATGGAGCAAGGTACACCCTATATTGTTTTTTTCATAGTAGACCCGGGTGTACCTTACTCCGTACACCCACTTTGTTTTTCACTCATATTTTAGGCCCAACTATTTAAAAAATAATAAAGGCCCTATATTTAATTGTCTACTTACAAAGGAAGATGTACCTTACTCTGTACACCCGGGTGTACGGTATAATTTACCACAAATTTTACTTACCTCAATAAAAAGGAGGGTGTACGACTGTACAGTGTTAGGTACACCCGGTTGTACGATGTAAATTGTCTCAAATCTACTAACACCCTCAAGTTACCCTTTTTTGTCCGATTTGCCATTTACCAAATGCACCATTTATCTTTCAAATTAATCTGCTAATTGCTATGTATCTACTTTTACTATCTACTAATTTCCCAAACAGGATTAGAGAGACTTCAACTTGATAATATAACTTCAGCAAGTCTTTGGTATACCGGGTGTACCGGTACACCATATGAATTTATGACTAATTATAAAAGGGACTGACTAGTGGCATTAAAAATGTGACTAATGATAAATGTGGTAATACTAGTTATAAATTAACAAGGTGTACCTTACACGCGGTGTACCTAAGAATTAGAGATATAACTTAGACGTCTCTCTTTTTGACCAACAATTAAATATATCTGTACTAAGTTTTAAGGAGAAATTGACACAAAATATAGTGGATTAGTTACCACAATGATGGGCACAATCATACAAGCTTTTCCCCCTAAATGTTTGATGTTCAGAAAAGCTAGGGAAGTCTATGGATAAGCGGATAAACTGGCAATGGCATGGTGTGTTTGACTTTAAAGTTAGTGGATAGAATAGCTAGAGACGGTGGTTGTCACGTGTCAATGCCACCAAATGATGATTGGAGGTCGTTGACTTTATCTTCAACGCGTAGCGTTCCCAGTCGGCCGGTAATCCATCAATGCCTTAGCTGGGCAGTGGATAATATACTGGAATATCTGGATACTTCAAACTAACAGTAGTAGGCTAGTAGCAATAATTAATGGGCTAGACATCTAGCAAAGCATGAAAGCAATCTACTTCTGGAGCAACTTTCGCCGTAGTCGAGTCATTTAGACACCAACTTTTGTTGATCTTGCATGCAATTCCCCTAAAATAATTTAGTTTCTTACTTATGGTGTTAATTATATTCTCTCGGGATGAGGCCCCTTTGTATCTTACATACCTTTTTAAAAAAATTAGAGTCATAGTATAAGAGCATGCATCTTTAATGAGCTAATATTTAGGAGATGATAGGAGAAAGAATGGTGCTATTTTAATGTTAAGAAATTAAGATTTAAGAGATAGTGCTAAAATGCTCCAAATACATTGAGTCATTTACCAAAAGGGTGTCGAAAATCATTTTAATTCCCAATTTAGGCTAGTTTTAAAAGATATTTCCCACATGGTGTCCATGTAGGATTGGAATTTCCAACCCTATAATTAATTTTCTTTTTCCTTATTTTTCCTTTTTCTCCTTTTTCCATTTATATTTTCTACTCTATACGACTATACCCTTAAATTTATAGTTGAGCAAACAGACGAGTTAATTGTCATTTGCGTACAATTACTCGTTTTCTCTAGTAGCTATTTTATGAACACCATTAGCTATACTGCTACTCTATTAGTCTATTGTGATCCGCAAAGGGCTCAAGTGGTGCGTTAATTGGTTTTTGGGGAAATAAAAAATCTTTGTTACACATACCTCAAGTTCACATTTAGCGCACTGTTTTTTTCCAGCTTAATATAAGTTAACTTAAATGAACAAAATTAAACTGAACTTTTTATTTGATTTTTTGACATACAATTACTTATTAAAACCCTATTAATATTGGGTTTTTATGAAACTATTTAGGGTGTGTTTTCTTCGACTGAAAGGGTCTGAAGTGCAAAAAATTGAAGCTAGTTAAAATTATAACTAAAACTTAACTGAACTGAATTGAAAAAAACTAAACTAAACTGAAAAAAAACTGTATTGTAACACTACAGATAAACAAAACACTGCCTTAGTGAGACTTTTCTAATAACCTAAAGAATTACAAATTGATATTTGTGTCACAACTTTTTACATCGAAATAGGAGAGCTAAGCTATTTTGAACTGAACTTAACTACGTTGAACTTCACTAAACTTAATTTTTTATAAAGAAGAGAGAGTTGTTCAAGTGGTAGAGAGTACACCTTCAACCCTTAAGGTCGGGGGTTTGATTCTTACCGGCCTCAATGCCTCCCTTTAAAACCAAAAAAAAAAACTTAATTTTTTATAAGTTGTAGAGAAAATAACCTTAATAATAAAAGAATAAAGAATCACATATTCATTTGGTTGTTTCCGTATAAAATAGAAAAAGGTTAGTGATGCACTTAATTAAGACTAAGAAGAGTAACTCGCAAGTTCATAGCCTTATTATAGGTTCTAGATTACAGATGTAAGTGGTGCAACTGCAAGTGTCGAATGTGAAGCTCAAAATGACGTCATATGTCTAAGGACAATATTAAGAAAAAGGAGTACGTACAGTATGTAAAGATTGAAATAGGGAAAATAGAAATCTGAAAAAATTTAGGTTTGGTGTTATCTAATCCTACATGAACACCATTTAGGGAAATAATTTTTTAAAAAGCCCAATCAAGGGTTTAAAATTTTAATCAACCCCATTTTAGTCAATAACTCAAATACATTGATATAAAGAGAAGCATTAGTGGTGCTTCGGGCCTGATGGCTTTGGTGGTGCTTTCTTTCAGAAGTACTGGCATATTATTGGAATGACGTATGCCAAAGTATATATGTATTTTTTTCATAATGGACGTCTACTACGCGAAATTAACCACACGTTTATCACACTAATTCCAAAGATAGACAATCCCGAAACACACAATCATTTTAGACCAATCAGTCTTTGCAATTACATTATGAAAATAATCACAAAGTTAATTGTCAACAGACTACGACCATTTTGGGTAGTCTAGTTACTCAAAACCAAGGAGCATTCATTCCTGGTAGATCCATTCATGATAATATATTGCTTACACATGAGGTAATGCATCTTTTCAACTCCTCAAAAAATAAAACAGAATGGATGGCTGTCAAACTTGACATGGAAAAGGCATATGACAGAGTTGAATGGAATTTTCTGTTTAGTGTTCTAAAACAAATGGTTTTTCATAACAAATGGATCGATTGGGTGCGTCAATGTGTGACAACCGTATCCTATTCTTGCTTGTTAATGATGAATCACAAAGGATTTTTAACCCATCGAGGGGGCTTAGACAAGGTGATCCTTTATCACCATATTTGTTTATCCTCTGTCTGAATGTATTGGCTTTGCGGATAGCTAACATTGCTGATAATCCAAGATCTGGATTTGGGTCAAACTAAGCCCACAGGCCCCCCTTATTCCAACCCTCCTTTTTGCAGATGACAGTTTAATTTTTTGTAGAGCAACACTAGCTTCAGCCAGGCTTCTTAAGAAGACATCAAATGATTTTTGTTCACAGTCAGGTCAATTGATTAATTTTCATAAATGTAGTATTATTTTCTCAAAATGGGTTACTAATAGTCGAAAATTAACTCTAGCTAGTGAACTCAATATTCCTTTTAGTAATCACTTGGGGAAGTATTTAGGGTGTCCTCTTTTTGATAAGAGACCAGATACAGCTATTTATCAGGATCTTGTAAGTAAATCCCAGTCACGTATGAACTCTTGGGCGATGAATTCCCTTTTGAAGGCGGGCCGAACTGTTCTTATTCAGGCAAATTTGGAATCTCTTCCGGCTCACACAATGCAATGTTTTGCTTTGCCAGATAGAACTATCAAAGCCTTGGATAGTACTAGTGGGAAATTTTTCTGGAAAAATGCTCGAGATACTAAGGGGGTTTCAATGGTTTCATGGGAAACAATTTGCAAACCCAAATTACATGGTGGACTAGGCTTACGCTTAACAAAGGCAGTTAATAAGGCTTTTTGGTGTAAATTAATCTGGAAATTGATTATTAATGATGATAGTTTATGGCCGTAAGGGTCAAATTTATGAAGAGTAAATATCTAAGAAACGAGTCATTTCTTACTTATAAGGCTAAAACGAGTGATTCTTGGGCATGGAAGAGTTTACTCAAGATTCGTGATCTTTTTAAGAAAGGTCTCCAATGGAAATTAGGGGATGGATCACGATTAATTTTTGGAGTGATAATTGGATTGATACCTTCTCTTTGTTAGATGTCCTTGGTTGTAAACTGGTAGATGTACTAGAACTGGACGCGCTTGTCGCTGATTTCATCTACTCATCGAAGGTATGGGATAGAGGGAAACTTTCCATATTCTTGCCGGCAGGAATTGTTGATTTAATTTACTGATATAGATACCAGTTAACCCATGTGATGATGAATTGGGATGGGGTCTTTTAACCAATGGATACTTTTCTACAAAATCTACCACTTTACCGGTACAGGGAGCAATTCCTGGACAACCCGAAAAATGGCGTTACCGGTGGATTTGGGATCTCAATATTAATCCAAAGCTCAAAATATTTTTATGGTAGTTTTTTCATAAGGCACTCCCGTCTAAGGATTGCCTTCATCATCGTAAAATAATTCCTCTTGAAACATGTAACACGTGTGGATTGTCTAGTGAAACTACCCATATTTTCTCCCATTGTGTGGAAAGCACCAAGGTGTGGCAAATGGCTTTGGATCGGAATTGGATCTGTTCTCCGATTCCACAACAAGATTCTATGCGTGGATTAGTGTACTTAAAGATTTGAAGGGTATTCACTCACCTGAACTTACCAGATCTTTGTATCTTTTGTGGAGCATATGGCTTGGAAGTAATGATAAAGTTTTTGAACGTCATTCTTTTAATGCCACCGAAATCTTTTTAAGAGCACAATGAAGTTACTATGAATGGAAGTATCGAGAGATACTAGATATGAAATTCAAGACCACTTTTTCTACTAACCCACCAAAACTCTCAACTTGCAGGTACATAAGATAGTCACCGCCACCCAATTGAATGGTGAAACTCAACTTTGATGGCTCATTTGCAAACAATAATGCAAGTAAGGGCTATATTCTTAGACATGAAAGTGGCAATTTGATAATAACTGGAGCAAAGAATATTGAAATACGTATGATTCTAGTAGCGGAAGCTCAAGCTATGCGAGATGGCATTCTCAAAGCGATCGAACTGGGTTATAAAAGACTTTATGTTGAAGGGGATAATTTAACTGTTATCAATGCAGTTATTGGAAAAAGTGTTGTGCTGTGGAAGATCAAAAGCCTTGTACAAGATATATAAAGTCTACTGGGAAAAAATGAAATTATCATGGCGGGGCATGTTCTCCGTGAAGGAAATCGGGCAGCGGATTGGATGGCGAATTTGGGTCAGCAAATTTAAGATGAGGTGGTTTGGGATACTTCTTGGTCCAGGGATCTAGATAGTTTACTCTTAGCTGATAGATTAGGAGAATCCCTCGAGGGGAGGGCCTCCTAATCTCTTTATCCTCCTTACCATTTTCAAAAAAAAAAAAGTATCAAGATGGTGCTATCTCATGTAAATAAATAAAAAGTAAAGGCAAATAGTAGGAAAATTTGTTTTTATCAGAGTAAAAACACGTATATCTGAAAAGTTGTCAATATAATATATTTTCTCCTCTTACCACATTCATAAGTTATAAGTTATGCTTGGATTGGAAATGCTTTAATTGACCCAATCTAGTTTCGTAACTTCGAAATCAAAATAAAAAAGTTATTTACTCTTCAAGCAAACTTTTACGGATAAATGTTGACCACTCTTTAGTTACTTAAAAGTCCATAACAACTGTTCGGGTAAAATTTGACCGATCTGATACTTAATGAACTAGTGGATTAACTAGCGTATTCCTAACACAGCTTAGGATAGTTCAGGATTGATCAGTAGTGATGTTATTTAAGCGAAATAAAGTTGTAAATAATGTAAACATCGACAACAAGACGTTTTATGACGGAACCTTGGAGAAAACCTCGGTTCGAATCTGCCTCCAACTGGGAAAGTATCCACTAGCTGTTTGTCGTATTATTTATAATGGTGGTCAGCTTACAACTGTAGTCACAATGCTGAAAAAGATAATAAATACAAGATGAATCTGGAATATGAAATTAAACTAATATTGCGATGTTATAGACTTGTAGTGATAGTTGAGATTGCTTCGAGTGTAGCTTGTCTATTTGATCTAGTTTGACCTTTCTTTTTATAGACCTACTTCCACCTGTTACTGTTATTTAGATTTAGTGATATCTCACTTGTTATCAAGAGAGTTAAAAAATGATAATCACTTTTTGATTGGGTGTAAAAATAGTTTGTTTAGGAGATTTTGTGTAGGACAATACTACAATGTGGCATGAATACGTTAAGGGAAGATCCAGTACAAATATATTTTGTATGGAGAAATGGTAGTGTGGATTGAGCACTTTACACCTTGGTGGAAAGC
>ONZK01004488.1:8488-30758 GCA_900322385.1 Pharnaceum exiguum | reverse complement strand
ACTGGGCTGACTTTATTGGACTGGGTTTGACTAATTAATTGACTAAAGCCATTAATGGGCTAAAATCAATCAATTTAAGGCCGAATATAGAAGTATTATATATGGAAATGATCAGGAGGACGATGGGAAGATGATGGACACGACTACTAATCCTGTTTCTCAAGCTTTCAAACAATTGTCATTAAGAATAGTGTTAAAATAAATACCGAATGCAAGTTAGGTTTATATCATAAGGCGTGGCAAATACCCGGTAGAATTACCGTGCTTACACCTTGGTGTTAACCTGTTGCTTGAGACATAGGTGACCTAAGTGAAGGGACTTGATCTGAATAGTCTCTTCTTCTTTAAGTTTCTGGGCATGCACCTTGAAGATGCATTTGTTAGGCCTGTTGCAGCTGCACTTCACTCTCTTCCCTCTCCCTTTCTTCCACTCACAATCACACCTCAACTTGCAATAAATAGTGACCCTCTTCTTCCCATTGTGCAGGTAATAGCAGTCATAATGGTTCTCGATTGCATGGTGTCTCAAGGCTTTCTGAGCACTTTCACAGTAGGGAATTTCAACCCAAGCCTCAAGTTGATTGGTTTAGTGAGATCACAAGATGGATTGAAGACAGGGCATGATGAGCCCTCATCATCAGAACCATGTAGACTTCTAAGATCATCAGAGTCAGCACCCAAATCAGGATCAACATTTTCATTCAACTCATTGGTGGGATGCTTCTCAAGCTCCTCATCAGAAGGGTATTCAATCTCTTGTGGCCTGTCTAATGTTAAACTTCCCAAGCTCCTTCTCATAGTTTCATCTACAGATCTTCCCACATTTTCAGAAAACAAGTCATTCACACCTCTAATATCATCAAAAACACCCTCATCAATCCCTACATCAAAGTCATCATCTTCCTCAGAATCTATTTTTTCAAACTCACCATCACCATCAAAATCTGTCTCACCACCTTCTGACTTACTGCTCTCAGTATGACAATGTTGTGCTTCTGCTACTGCCTCAGTATGTTTAGTTGAGTTTGAAGGGCCTGCTTCTGAAGTATGTTGGACAGAGAAGGATGTTTGAGAGAGGGAGAGTTGATAGTTTAAATTTTTGGATCTGAACTTAGAGGGAGAAAGAGGAAAGTTTGGGTTTTTAGTTCTCAACTTGGTGGGAGAAAGAGGGACTGACTTTGGTTGGTTTTCCACTTCAATAAAGTAAACAACTCCAACAAAAGCCACCTTATTAGCTTGAGTGGTAAGCAAAAAGTCCCTTGTGTCCCCATCATCTACAATTCTTTTCCTACCCCTATGCAAGTCTAAACCCTTTCTTTGAAACCAAAACTCTACTTTATCAGGATCTAAATTCAACTCTTTTTTTGCAACATCCACCAAATCCCAATAACAAAACTCATCAATATGGCACCCTTGTTTTAATAACACACCACCACCCTCATACATTGTTTTCCTCTTCGTTGTCTTGCATTGCCCACCATACTCTACTCCCAAAGCAAACTCACCAGCCACGGGTTCATAAATCACATATCTCTCTGGTTTTGATACCATTCTTTGCACACTGCACAAATTTTGTTCATTTTTTTTTATTAGGAAAATTCATGCAGTCAAAATAAAACCATCATGAAAACCTTGAATAAACCATAATTAACAGACACATTACAATTTTTTTACAAATACAATTAAAAACCCAAAATGTCGAATTATTCAAAGTAATAACAATTAATTTACAATTAAAATTACCATTTACAAACTAAAACTTATAATATTGCAACAATGTCGATAACAAAAATAAAATAACCATAGCCATTCAAAAATAAAATATTTCAATTAGGGTTTCTGATATTGGAGGTAATATTAATTGGGGTTTTGTCACTAACGTAATTAACTAATCAATGGATACTGCTAACCCCATTTTAATAGTCATTTGGACCATCAATTGATGTGTCTCACATGCTTTGCACAAAAAAAAACTAACAGAAAGAAAGAGAGAGAGAGAGAGAGAGAGAAAAGAAAAGGACAACAACAAATAAGGGAGATTAGAAGAGAGAGAGAGAGAAAGAGAGAGAGAGAGTACCTTGTTGCTGAGGTGGCATGAAAGTGGCCGTTGATGTTGAAGATGATGATAGATGCCTGATGTTGATGATGACGAAGCAGTGAGATAGAGAGAGAGGGGTTTTGTCGACAATAAAAGGAAAAGAGATGACAGAGGTGATGGAATCAGTAAATGAGAGAGAGTGTGTGATATTTCAGTTGGGAATGGGGTATTACACGTGAGATCAGAGGAAAAAAAAAGGGAAATTTAATTGGGTATTTAAAATTGAAAATAAAAAAGTAAAATAAATATTCAGTTGTTGTTATAGTGAAATGGGGTGTGGCGATAGGCATCACGTGACAGGCACATGCAGTTAGTAAGGGCATTTTCGGCACTTCACGTGCTTTGGTAGTTGTTGACCAAGTTGACCTCATCATTAGGTAGTTCCATACAAAAAAAAATCATTAAGTAGTTCCTTACAAAAGTCATGTTTTATTAGGTAGTTCCGTACAATTTTCTCTTTCTTTTTCAAAAAATAAGACCTCAATTTTTTATGTTTCATTGGAGTATTGGACCTCAAATAAATCTAAGACGGTCCTGGTTACAAGTTCACCGAATAGTTTTACCCAAGTACCTAAGTGGATCCAGTTTTAGTAATGGAGCGTAACCCAAACCAATGCACACCAAACGTCGCCCATTAGGTAGCTTACAAATTATGATGATTATGTTGCCGTTTGATTCTACCCTTCAAATTTAGCCCAAATGTCACTAATTATCACTAGGTCCAAATCTCCAAGTCCTATCGTCCACGGTCCACTATTCCTTTTCATGTGCTTCATCTTGTCATGAGAGCTTCTGCATTTATGTCTTTCACGGATGCTTTTAACAACAACAACAATCGTGTCTAAACCCCAGTCAATGGGTCAGGATTAAAGCAATATTACCCCCAAAAAAAAGATTGTATACGGCATTGACCCATACATTGCTATATTATAGCATTGATTTTCAATAACTTCAGTAAAAATAAAAAGTACTGAAAGGTTGTGTATCCATTTTCACAGATGCTTTCAAATGGAGAAATACTCATGTGCACTCCTCCACTTTCAATTTCATGTCATTTAGATTTCACAAAACATTGTGTGAATTTGTTTCATATATGAGACCGGGCATTAATGACCCATCGGGTAAACAATAATGACTCCTCGAGTAATGACCCCTCTAACCCAATCTCATATATGAAACGAGTTAACACAAATTTTTCTCATAGATTTTACACAAATTTTAAGAAAACTAACTTTTTACTACTTTATCTTTTAATTTCCATATGAAAAAGATCTTTAATAATTGGTCTTAGTGTGAGTTGGAGGGAGTGTTATTTTTTCACATCTTTTAGGGGTTAAAGAGTCATTTTGACAAAAAAAAAATGACACCAAAAATCTAAATTACAAAAGAACCAATAAAAACATTCCAAAGAGAAGTACAAATTGAAACAGGTGGAGTAATATATACAACAAGTTTGACCTCATGGTATTATGAGTTTATGACGTAAGATTTTTCAAATGTATATCAAAAGTAGGAAGTACTTTAATTGAAATTTTAATACGACAATCTCAAGTCCTTCGTCAAATTTACATGTTTAAAGATAGAAAGAAAAAGTTTCACCTAATTAAATTCAGCTCCTACTATGCATTTGGATATACTTTTAGGCTTGTTTTGTTTTTTGATAGTACTACAATTCAACTTTTTTCAGCTCAATTCTTTTTTTTTTTCTAGTTCAATTCAGTTTTAATTATAATTTTAACTGGCTTCAGTTTTATTCAGTAGTTTAGTTCAGTATCTTTCAGTATTTTTTCAGTTCAGTTCCAGTATTTTCAGTTCAGTTCAGATTTTTCCACCCGATTAAAACTCACCCTTAATAGACGTAAACTTCACAGCTTTATATATTTGTTCTGTACAAATATTTGACAAGACTAGTATTTCCTTCATTATTTTGTCAAATAAATATTACCTTTTATTTTAATAACACCAATACAACTTTCCATAACTCAGAATGTTTTGTCAAAATCATGTAAAAGAATCTTCATCTACCACCCAAGGGAAAAACTCGAGGTACCCAAGCAAGGGTCTCTCATGGCTGTACGGGTGGCTGAAGCTCATCTGCTCATGTATCGTGAATATTCTTTCAAACCAATAGCTTAACCGCAATTCCATAACAAAATTAGAGACGCTATTTTAAAATTTCAATCTTATCAAGCATAGATTTTTCTATAAAAAAAAAAACTTTCCGTGTTATAGGATATAGCACGGGTTTGATTAGTGACTACTAATTTTTTTTAATTTACTTCAAGTTAAGAATTTGTCAGTTTAGTTAAATGCAATTCAACCCTCCTTAAAAAAATATGCAATTCAACCTACGGCAAGAAGCAATGTACTCGAGTATTCATTCGTATAAGGTGTTGAGCTTTGATTAAGCGTAGAAGTGATCAATTTCAGGTTAAGAACGGACCAGGTTTGGACCCTTCATTTTTATGGTTCCCTAAAGGAAGGGTTTGGCTTGCGGGTCAGATTAAAGGGCCACAAATCCTAATCCATTCTCTTGAGTCGACCTCAAGAGCCTAAACTAACTATACAATCAAAATCATCTTTTTTTGGTTTAAAAGATAATTAAAGCCTAAAAATAACTTTTTTTTTGGTTTGAAGGAAAGCCTAAAAATAACTTAAAGACTTAAACCATACGTTTAAAATCGTATTTTTTTAGCTTAAAATATATATTAAAGCCTAATAGTAGCTTAAAATTTTTTAAAAAATTATAAAATTAGTTTCACACAATAACTGTTTACATACTCAATTATTGTTTACATTTGATTTCAAAAAATGGATTTTAAAGGTCCGTACGCAGGCTATTATGCCTTTAAAAATCAAGTGAGCATGTACCCTTCTTTTAAAATGGAGGGTCGGATCGGACCGAACGTGGCTTAATTTATAGAATCTTTTGTAAAATTTAACTAGACCCATACCATTAGAGAATCGGTTGTTCGAATTTGTTCAGCTCTTTAGGCTTACCTAATGTTTTATGGCCAATGGCAATAGATATAGGCCCTTTCTAATTTAATTAAGGGATAATTTAATTAAGGGTGTGTTCGGGTTAGTTGTAAAGATATGAACTGAAACTGAGCTAAAAAAACTAAAAATTGTTAAAATTATAACTAAAACTAAGGGTGTGTTTTGGTCGGCTGGGAAGATCTGAATTGAAACTGAACTGAACTGAAAAAAACTGAACTGAACTGAAAAAAACTGAAGAAAACTGAATTTATCTGAAAAACACTGAATGAAGTTATAAGTTATAACTATAAATGAAAAAAACTGAAAAACGATGAAATGAACTGAAAAAAACTGAACTGAACTGAAAAAAACTGAACTGTAGTACTACCGACGAACAAAACACATCCTAAATTAAACTGAACTCTAGCACTACCGACTAACAAAATACAGTCTAAGGTGTTAACAAAAGGAAGGGAAGCTCCCCTAAAAAAAAAAGGAAGGGAAGCTAGCGGGATGTCATACGTAGACGCGTCAAACCGATGAGGAAAACACGTGTTGACTAGTAATAGGTGAGTTAACATGCTGTCGGTTCATAGGAGGGAAGATGGATAGAGAGAGATCAGATAGAGGAATGGACTAAATGGAGTCCTTCAGCTGACACACACACACTCCTACTTAGTCGGCGGCACCGCAGCATTTTTATAGGACACTTGTTTTTGCACCCCATATTTCATACTCAAGTCCAACGGTCCAACCCCACCCTTTGTATTTCCCCACTACGATTATCACTTGTGTGTGTTCGACACGCTCGTTGCTGTAATGCTGTTACTCCCGTCGACCCATCGTTTCTCACGAGTTGTCCCTAAAAATAATAGGAAATTTTATATTTTGGATACTCGAGTTATGTTATAATGTCATTTTACATACCCGAATTATTTAATACTATTTTTTGGGTACCTTAGGTTAGATTCCGTTATTATTTTAGGTAGCTGACTAAATTTCCGTCAATTTTTCCGTTAAATAGATGACGTGGCACTTTTTTTAAAATTTTTTTTGGACCATTTTTTCGGTTCTATTTTCTTTTTAAACATGGGTATGTGTATGGATATTACTATTTTATTTTTAATTAAATTTAGATACACTATTTTTCCTGAAGAATTAAATGACTATTTTTCATTCCTCATTTTATAAAAATATAGGTTTGTTGAGTGTGATATTTATCCCTAATGAATTCAATTAACCCAAAATATTAAAAAATTGACGTATTGTAGTGCCATTCAAGACAATACAAATTTATTACCCAAAATTGGAAAAAATCTTGTGAATATTTTAAAATACAAATAAGATATGATTTCAATTTAATACCTTGGAAATTGTTTGTTAAATGTCAATGATGATTTAACAAAACTTTCTAAGCTCCTTTTTCTTTTACCCAACTATATGGGTTATTTGAGATATATTTTCAAAAGATAAAATAAACTCTATATGATTTTTTTAATGTTTTTTTTTGGCAGTTTTAGTCTCTTTTTTTTCTTTGAGCAATTTTTTTTTAAGCCTGCAAACTTGTTAATTATCAAAATCGTAAATTACTCTTACACTAATTAAATTTTCAACTATTTAAATGTAAATAAGCCAAATCATTGCCATTAAAAAAAATGTTTGGTTAAATATAATAAATAAATAAATAATAATAATAACCATACACAAATTCATATTTAAAAAGAAAACAGAATTGAAAAAATGGTCATTCAATTAATAATTTTTTTAAAAAAAGGTGCCACGTCATCTACTTAACGGAAAAGTTAACGGAAATTGAGTCAGGTACCTAAAATGATAACGGAACCTAACCTCAAGTACCCAAAAATAATATTGAAAAACTCGGGTACCTAAACTGACATTATGGCATATCTCGCACCCAAATGTAAAATTTCCAAAATAATATGCTTTCATTTAAAAAGCTTGTGTTATTGGATGGGTAACTTTGGATAGGGGTTTCCATGGTTTTAAAAAAGAAAATTGATTAGGGTGACGTGGTGAGTGGGTGACCCGGTACATGACTAAAGTTGTCACTCTTCTTAAGTCCCGTAATAATAATGGATTTTTCACCATATACCCTTAAGCGTTAGATTAATTCATCATAACACCATAAACCCATTAATTTTGAATCTGATACAGGTACTCTTGAGCTTAAATATTTTGGCCCGAGATACCCTTGAGCTAACTATAGTAGGATGACACTAATTATTTGGCTAGTTATATGACTATTATTTTGCCAAAAGTTGGTGCGGGTTTCTGCCTTTGTTATTTTATGGTTTATCCTTCCTGCTCCCCTCTATTAGTTCCATTCCTTCGCCAGTCCTCCTTCCTGCATCTCTCTACCCCTCTCATTTAACTCCTAATTACACCATTAACTGTCCCTAAAACAGTATACTCGACTCACTACTAAATCGAGTTAACCTGGTCACTCTTTTCTGTGAAATGTTTTGTCATTCAACGACTCTGACATTAGGCGGCGCAAGTAACAATGTGTATTTTCTGCAAAAAAAAATTAAAGCTCGAGGCTATCATAAGCCATATCTAAAATTAATGGATGCATGGTAAATTAAGCCAACAAGAATATATGGTGAAAAGTCCGTAATAATAATCCTGTATTTCTCATTATGCATGAAGTACCATTTTTACTTTTTCTATTTATCGTTGGCCTGACCAAGTTTTAAAATCAACAGGTCATTTGCAAACTCAAAATGGGTTTTGCCAATTCTTGCACACTAAGCTGAATAATTTCTCCTTGGTGCCACACCTTAAAATTAAAGGTTTACAATCAGCTTCCATACAAAAAAGATTAAAGATTGACAAACATTCATGTTTACCCCCGACTTAAAATCTTCTTCGTATTTTTTTCTCCGATTCTTAGGTATATTCGGTGTAAGTTTACATTGGGTATTTTTTCCTAATCAATATAACACATACCTCATTAGTCGCCTTATAAATAATATTATTCAGTACCTTATTATTAGTCACAATTTCACATAGTGTAGTTTATAAGTTTACACCCGATATACCAAAAACTTGTTAGATTTTTTATTTACATCTCTCCCACAATCTTTGCTTAGTGCAACTATATACTGAAACAAGTGCCACTTGTAGGAAATCAAAAACAGAGAATTTACGCCTTCTTTTCCTTGATATATTCAAGAAACAATACGAAACATATATCTCAGATATTTGATGAATTCATTCTACTAAACCCCCCCTCCCCCCAATTGTATTGTCGACGTAACCATATGAAGTATGTGGATCCAATTTCGTAATGCATTTAGGAGCAAAAATTTACACTCGAGTACCCCATTGATTAGGGATTTATACTCGGTTGTTGTTGTTTGTTGATGTATTTAGGAACAAAAAATTGTGTAAGAAAAGGGTCATCGTCGACTCACCATTACAAATGATGTTAAGTACATGTTCTTTTAAATTGGGGCACAGCCCCACGTTGAAGACCAAAAAAAAAAAGAAGTTAATCTTAGCTACAATGAACTAATAATCTAAACAAAAGCTAACTTATTTCTAGTTAAACTAATAAAACGTTTGTCAAATTGTTTACACTTGACTATATGGTACTAACACATTATAGGGGCGTACAGAAGACCACGAGTGATATCAATATCAAAAATTCTTAAACTAAACTGTATAGTGAATTAAGCTGAATTGTAAAATCTTGAAAAGAAAACGCTCTAAATTAGTGCACTATTTTTTTTAGAAGGCCTTCATGTTTTAGTCGAGAGAGAGTCTATCATCATCGGCCATGAAGATAAATTATTTTCTATGTATCTCCATACCTATTTAGACCTAAACCTTGGCCAAGCTATATTACTACTTTTGTGTACTGTTTGATGGATTGCCATCACAGAAGTTGGTATTTTGACTTTGTGGTGTAGTTTTACAACAAGTTTTTGACACACCGGGTGTACGGGTACATCGGGTGGATTTATAACTAATTATAAAGGGACTAACTAGTGATATATATTGTAGCACTAGTTATAAATTCACCCGGTTTACATGTATACCCGATGTATCTAAGAATTGGAGGTAGTTTTATGTTAGTTTAATAAGATAACTAGAATAATATCTTTTCAGA
Source organism: Pharnaceum exiguum (assembly GCA_900322385.1). Lineage (NCBI taxonomy): Eukaryota > Viridiplantae > Streptophyta > Magnoliopsida > Caryophyllales > Molluginaceae > Pharnaceum > Pharnaceum exiguum. The sequence continues at coordinate 21,546 of ONZK01004488.1, read as the reverse complement.
CGAAGATAAATAGAATGAATTCTATAGGAATTACTTTGTATGAAAGCCACACACGAAATCTTTGTTAAAATTTCTGGTTAGGCCATTAATTATCCGCATATCTTTCCAATCCAAATAATACTCAACATGATTTTTAGATTTTTAATATTTTAAAAACTATAAATCTTAAATAACCAAAATTACTTATTACAGCTAACAATTATATACCCCCTTAACAAAGATATAATAATATTTCATTATCCCGTAATTTAGCGTAGGTTTAAACCAGATATAAACGGACATTAAGAAGCAAATTTAGATGCAAATAGCTTTCTAAATATGGCCATACTATTTTATAAGCAAATAGAGCAGTATGTCGATTCGATCAGTTAGGGGTTATATTGAGAGGAGATTAGGAGCACCGAGAACCCCATATCTTTGATTAATTAGCTCAGAATAATGACCTTTAATAATTTCAATTAACTTATTTAAAATTACAGTATAATATTGAAATTTAAAGAAAAAATAATTCTCTCATCATCGTTTTGTAATTCAAAGTTATAAGCAACTGCAACATTCAAAGGTTCGATAAGACTAAGGCTATGTGGGTAATTAGCAAATAGCAAAAGTAGATATCAGCTAGCAGATTGATGTGGGAGAGAAATGACAATTTTTTTTTTGATTTCTCAGAGTATACACCTTTGGTGTCCAATACCTTGCCCCACTGTCAGCGGACTCAGCGCACTAAGCGGTGGGAGGCTTGCCAATGAGTTTTTTTCATTCGCAAGAGGTTGGAGTCGAACCCCTAACCACTTGCTTAAGGGATGAAGTGTTGAACTACTATACCAACCCAACTTGGTTCGAAAATGACAAAATTAGTAAATAACATATTCAAGATTGATGTGAGAGAGAAAAGACGAAATCACAAGAGAGGATTAAAAAGAGCACATTGTGGGGAGTAGGATCCTCTCCATTTGCCAAAGAAAAGGAAATTTACAATTATCTCGTTTTGGTTCGTTGGATTAAGAGGGGGTGTTTTTGACCATTAGATTAAGAGAAAGAGGGAAAAGGCAAAGTTAAGAGAGATAAAGAGGGGAGACAAATGAAAGAAATAGGAAATGGAGAGGATCAAGCGCCATTATGGGTATTGCCATACACGGCCTTATTCTTTGACATGTTTGGATGCACATAAGTGGATGTTTTTTTTTTTAAAGCACATAAGCCGATGTATGGTTAAAGGACTTTTTTTTTTTTTAAAGGTAAGAAATGAGGATACTAGGAGAGCCTCCTCTCGAGGCACACTCCCAGTCTATCATCGTAAAGAATACTATCTAACTCTCTCGGTCTCACAATATTAATTTTAGTTTAATTTTAATGATTAATCTAAAACTAGGTATAATAACACACGCACACAACATTGTCCAGCATAGTCCGCCGCTGCATCATAAAAAAATCACACGCAAAGCAAAGAAAAGTAAAGGAAATTAAACAGGCAAGTAGTGTACGAGACACGTATGAGGAAAGAGAGTGAAGTACTGGTACGTACGAAGAGGAAGAGGAAGAGTCAGGACAAAGATAAAGTAGAACGGGTCAGCCGTAATTAGGAGCGTCAAAAAGCAAAAGCCGGCAGCACGCAGCAGAAATTTACTCCCACCCCAAAAAATAAACACACATACAGACAAACATAGCGTAAACAAATCCACCCAAATTTCAAAGCAAAAACAAAGTTAAGTTAAGCCGCTTGGGCTCTTGACCTTGCGCTTGCCCCGAAATTCCCGTGTGCCACGTAACCCGGACAACAAACAAAACAATTTACTCTCTTTTCCTTTCTTTTGTTTGTTTTGTCACATTTGTCCCCACACCTCACTTGGGCGGCGCCCCATTTCCCCCGCTCATTCCATTCTCTCTCTTCTCACACTATATATAAACCCTTTCTCATCTTTCTCATTCCAATTCACAAGCTTAAACTTAACTCACACACCCTTCTCATCCAAATTAAATAAAAAAAATACATTTGTTTGCCTGCCTGCCACAATGGCACCAAGGGATAACAAGGCTATTAACACCAAGAATGGTACCACTAATAATAATGTAAATAATGCTAATAATAGAATGGATCAAGTGCACTTTAGAGGAGTAAGGAAGAGGCCGTGGGGCCGGTACGCGGCCGAGATCCGTGACCCGGGTAAAAAAACGCGCGTGTGGCTCGGAACATTCGACAACGCTGAAGAAGCTGCACGTGCTTACGATGCCGCCGCGCGTGAGTTCCGTGGCTCAAAGGCCAAGACCAATTTCCCTCTCCTCACCCCGACCGCCACCGATATCGATACCACTCTCAGTCCCACTCCCACTCCCATCACCACCCACGTCATGCGGGCCCCATCTGAGGTATCCAACCCCCGGTCACGGTCATCCAGCGAGTCGACGACCACCAACGAGTCGTCCTCCCACGCGCTTCCTCCGAGCGTGGACCTCACGCGCCCCCACATGCCGCTGGCCGTCTACCCCTTCTTCTTCCCGCAGGCCGCCACCCAGTTGATGGGTGTGCAGATGGGGGTCGGGTTTGTGCCCCACGCGCTCCAGGTTGCCCCGGGAGATATCGTCGGGAATGGATATGGATACGGATATAGCTCGGGCGGGGCCCATAGTGACTCGGACTCGTCTTCGGTTGTTGATGGAAATGGGTATTATTGTCATGAAGATAGTAAGCCCAAGAGGGTGGAGATTAACCTTGATCTTAACTTGGCTCCACCAATGGAAGTGTAGATTTTGTTTTTTTAATTTTAATTATTATATGATGACAAGTTAAGAGGGTATGAGAAAAGTAGAAAAACTAAAATAGTTGATGGTGTTGGCAGATGTTGTAAATAAGACTGGCCAACCTTTGCTTTTCTCTGTTTTTTGAAACTGTTGTTGGGAGATTGTGATAAGTTTTGGTCTCCTACTACCAACAATGGTTTTTGACGGCAATGATAATGATAATTTTCATATCAAATGAAGTTAATTGATTAGTCATGTTAATTGATTCTCTGTTTTTGATTGATTTCCTTGTGTTCTTTTAAATTGTTTTTTGAAAGTTGTTTCCTTGTACTTCTTAGAATTGTAGTACATAGACATTGCTGCACGACCCTTGTGTTCTAACACGTTACACCGGCTTCAGTATCTTACAATGGTGTACATCTCATATACCACTTAATTTCTTAATTTTTGTAGATGATTTGTTAATATAATTTCTTTACATTCGTTAACAAATCACAAACATCCTATTTTAAGTGGTAAATAAGATCCCCTTAAAAAAAATGATAAGTAAGTTGATGCACCATTATTGGACATCAAAGCCTTGGATGTGGTTGTGAGTAGACCCGGCAGAAATTTACCCGACCCGGAATAACCCGAAAAACCGACCCGAAAAAACTGGGTAATGAACACGAAAAATTTGACCGAACCCGAAAAAACCGGTAAAATCTGGCCGGTTGAACCCGAAACCGACCGAAACGACCCGTTTGTCCAATAAAATATTTATAAATGTATATTTCACAATTTTAATTTATTAAAATATAATAAAATAATATTATTTTTAAAAAAAATATTGAAAAAGTGTTTAAATATTAATAAAATATTGATAAAATAATATTTTTATCGAACAAACAAAACGTGCAAACCCGTTGGGTCAAACCCGACCCGACCGGAACCCGACCCGAAAAGTACAAACCGAAAATGACCGAACCCGGAAAAAACCGAACCCGAAACAACTGAACCCAAAACTCGATCGACCGACCCGATTGCCAGGTCTAGTTGTGAGACATCAAAGCCTTGTTGGTGGATCTCAAAATTGTTCGAAAAGAAAGGAGAAAGGAAAATAGATTTGTTTTTCCTTTCCTTTTCTTTTCTTCCTTAATAAAGTTTGAACCATAAGTACAACAACAAATGAGTGTAATTCCCCATTTAATGGAGATATTCGGGGTCAGGATGTACGCAACCTTATCTCTATTTAAGAAAATAGAGATGTTGTTTGCGAGATTGACAAATTGTTGCATTGAATTATTAACTTCTAATAATTTCACTAAAAATAAAAAGCGCTGAAAGGTTTTCATAACCATTTTAGTATAGTCTATAATAATTGAAAGGTGAAATATGAAAATAATCTTTTACATTCAGAGGCACTGGCACTGTGCCTAAAGTTGTAATCATAGGTGATTAGGTGAATTTGTAATTGGTATACGAAAATTTGTATCATATATCCGTTTGTACAACGGTACTCTTTTATATTAAACTTAAATTGTAAATAATATAATAATAAAAGTCCAATGTTTACTAATTCCAATATAAAGGAAAGGTGGAAATGTATAAGACGTTTAGGCCAAGTTTATCCCTACAATTTTAGTGAGTTGCAACTATAGTTGTAGGGATAATCTTGATGCAACTTTGCCCAGCTTTAGCAAAGTTGCAAAGTAAGGTATTCATACTTGCAACTTTTTCTTTCCATTTCATTAAATGTTCCTTATTATTTTATATTATTTCTTCTCAAAATTATACCCATCTAAGCTTTGTTTTAAAAATAAAGTATTTGAAAATTGGATGAGGTAATAAATGTGCACAATTTTAAAGGAGTTGTAAAATAATTGTAGAGATAATGTGCAAGTGGAAATAGAGTTGCAAGATGATGTAGCATGATATAAATTTGTGTATAATTGCAACTAAGTTGTAGGGATAAACTTTCCCTTACTAATCCCTCGGGTTGGAAGTTTAGTTCATATTAGATTTTTCACCTAGTTTGAGAAGAGGCTAAAAGCGAGTGACAAATCATACATCTATCCTTATGATCAAACAAAATTTACGAGCACATACTATTTTAAAAGTAACACAAAAACCTGAAAACATTTTGCACGTGGAGGAGAGAGGGCTTTGGGTATTTTTACTAACGGGTCCATCCTATTTGGGTAATGATAAACTTAATTTCCAACCGCAAGGAGTATGTATCATATGATTTTCCTGATTAAGTGTATACTTAGGTTGGGCCATTTCTACTAATATTGGATATCTCTTTAGGTGTAGTAACAAGAATCTAAGCTCCCTATTGCATAAGGTCTGACCTTTGGAAACCCATTCACAGTGGACCGGAGTGGTGGCAGCGCATGCAATGAGATGGGCAGATGGAAGCGACTTAACCAGGGAAAGAAGTGTGGCAGCCGAGCTCAACTCAGTCCAAGCTCTAAGGCTAAAAGGAAATCGTTGTCCAGGGAGACATCCTGCTCCACACCTATGGAGCTGGATGGTGGAGGTGTGGGTAAAAAAACCGAAAGCCCAACAAGAGGTGGGTGATAGCTACGCTGAAATTAACGCGGAGGCTGGTGGACAGCCCCGCCAAGCGTCATGAGGCTATTATGCTGGAACTGTCGAAGGTGTGGCAACCGTTCGACAGTTCGAAGTTGGAGCATTTCACTACGCCCTAGGATCGTTTTTTTGTCCGAAACGATGCTTGAAAAAAAGGACATGGAAAGTAAACGAATTGGTCTAGGCTTTAATAATGTGTTTGCGGTGGGTAAGGTGGGAAGAGCGGGCGGACTGTGTGTGTTATGGAACAATGATACTGACTTTCCATCAAGTCTTGTTCTCAAAACCACATTGCGGGGATGTAGAGGAGTCGGATGGCAAGAGTTGGAGATTTGTGGGTATATATGAATGGGACGAGTCTGGACAAAAGAAGAAAACCTGGGACCTGCTCCGCGAGATGAGACGTGACACCCAGCTTCCAATGATTTGTGCTGGAGATCTTAACGAGATTCTGTCTTTTGCCGAGAAAGGGGGTGGCTCAGACCGAGATCAGAGGTCTATAGATGATTTCCGGGAGGTACTTGCAGAACTTGAGTTGAGAGATTCGGGATACGAGGGTGGCTGCTTCACTTGGGAACGGGGGAAATCACTGGCAACTAGAGTCCGTGAGCGTCAGGATCATATCGATACATTGGTGATGAGGAGTGGTATAATTGGTACCCGAATGCGACAGTTCAGCACTTGGCTCGGTACAAATCAGATCATGCCCCTATTCTTCTTAACTGTGAGGCACGCAAAACACATGCCTGGAAAAGAAGAAGGTAAAAACGGTTTTGTTTTGAGACTTATTGGTTACAAGTGGCAGAATGCGAGTTGGTGGTGAGAAGAGCATGGAACTCAGGCTTAGCTTTCTCTATTGAAGACAAGATATTGCAGTGCGGTGAGTCGTTGTTAGAATTGAGCGAGGAGCAGCACAGGATTTTTTTTGAAAAGATAAAGGAAACTGAGCACCACCTTGCTGTTGCACAGAGGCGCCCCTCCATCCAAGACACCATGGATGAGTGTATTCTTCTTCAGGAAAAGTTTAACGAATTACAGAAGATGGAATAGGCTCACTGGCATTTGTGATCTAGGGTAGCAGATGGTGACCGTGATACCTCATATTTCCACCATAAGGCGAACCAGCGACACAAGAGAAATGGTATAGAAGGTTTGTAAGATGAGAGTGGGGTGTTGAAGTGTGACGACCATGAGATTGAGAGAATGATTGGCTTCTATGAGGACCTTTTCAGTTCGGAGAATCCAAGAGATTTTGAGGCAGCTCTAACGGGGATGGAAAAGAAGATCACTTCTGAGAAGAATGCGGCAGTTACCCAGCCTTACACCGTTGAGGAGTACCATGGGCACTCTCCCAAATGCACTCCACCAAAGCCCCCGGTCCTGATGGAATGCATGCCATTTTCTTTAAGAAGTTTTGGCATATCGTGGGAAGTGATGTTGTACATTACCTAAATTCTGTGGTTTGTGGTGACCTGTCTCCGAAGCTGATTAACCACACACATGTTTCACTGATCCCTAAGGTCAAGTCCCCGACGAAAGTATCCAAATTTCGTCCAATTAGCCTTTGCAACGTCATTTATAAAATCATGTCGAAAGCAATGGCGAATAGACTGAAGACCTTTCTGCCATCCATTTTGTCAGAAAACCAGAGTGCCTTTGTCCCGAAGCGACTTATTACTGACAATGCCTTGATAGCTCTTGAAATTTTTCACTCTATGAAAAAGAAGTCGAGGGGTAGAAACGGGTCGATGGCTCTTAAACTGGACATGCGAAAAGCTTATGACCGTGTTGAATGGTCGTTCCTTGAAGAGCTTCTGCGAAAGATGGGTTTCAATGATAAGTGGACTGAGCTAGTCATGAAATGTGTTAGCTCGGTTTCTTATTCTTTCATTGTTAATGGACGGCCGAGAGGGAATATCTCCCCTACCCGGGGTCTACGACAGCGCGACCCTTTATCACCTTACCTTTTTATCTTGGTTGCTGATGCTTTTTCAGGTCTTATTACCACCGTTGTGAAGAAAAGTGTTACATGGGGTAAAAACTAGCAAGAGTGGTCCACACAGTTCTCATATTTTCTTTGTAGATGACACTCTTCTCTTTGCAAGAGCAAACCGAAGGGAGTGCGTTGATATTACCAATATTTTGAGCAAATACGAAGTCGCTTCTGGCCAAAGCGTGAATTTTGAAAAAACAGAAGTCTCTTTTAGCAAAGGAGTCACTGCAATGGTGAAGAATGATCTGGGAAACCACCTTGGTATACGCGTGGTGCCGAGTCATGATAAGTATCTCGGTCTCCCATCAGTTGTGGGTCGCACCAGGAAGACCTTCTTTAGGTCAATCAAAGACAGGATCTGGAAAAAGCTACAGGGGTGGAAAGAGCGCTTTTTGGCGCAAGCAGGTAAAGAAATTCTGATCAAAGCCGTCATTCAGGCGATCCCTACTTATGTTATGGGAGTTTATAAGCTCCCTGACAATCCTTATTTGCCCGTTTTTGGTGGGGTGGCTCCGAGAACAAGCGCAAGATGCATTGGGTCAGTTGGAAGGATCTTTCCAAACCCAAATTCATTGGCGGTATGGGTTTCCGGGATCTCAAAGTTATTAATGATGCTTTGCTTGCAAAACGGATTTGGAGATTAGTACAAAATCCGTCCTCATTGTGTGCTCGTGTTTTTCAAGCCAAGTACTTCCACAAACGCTGCGTGCTCACGTCTTACCTAGGCCATAAACCAATCTATGTGTGGCGTAGCATTTGGAGTTCGAAAGCACTTTTCCTGGAGGGTATGCTATGGCGTGTGGTCAATGGCAAGTCTATGAAGGTATGGGCTGACCCGTGGTTACCTGATGATGACGGCAGATTTGCAACTACCCTCCCACCGCCAGGGTGCGAAGACGTGACCGTGGCTGACTACATTGATAGTCTGAGTGGCAAATGGGATGTTTATAAGATCCAACGAGTTTTTAATGATCAAGACCAGAGGGAAATACTTGCTTTGCCATTGAGCGAACGACAGCCAGCTGACACCGTGCAATGGGCTTTCTCCAAAGACGGCGACTATAGTGTAAAATTAACTTAGCTCCTGGGCTACTCGATTGACCTGGGCTGTTTCGATGAATGTTGGCCAATAATTTGGGAAGCCTCCATCACTCCCAAAGTGCGCCTATTCCTCTGGAAATTTGCCTCTGAGATTATCCCAGTTCGAAATTTGCTGCACCACCGACACATCACCACTGACGGTACTTGCTTCCGCTGTAGTAATGCTCCGGAGACGGCCATCCACGCACTCATTCAGTGTCCAGAAATCGCTGATATATGAAAGGACAGCCCTTGCTCTTAAGTCCTTGATATGACAGACCCCTCTCCGAAAAGACTACTCCAATAATGGAAGCAAGATCTTTCCTCCGAAAATTTTCAGCATGTCGTAGCCTTACTTTGGGGTATTTGGTTTGTTAGGAACCAGCTAGTGCATGAGACAAAAACCACGGCTGCGAAAGTCATTCGGGAGAGAGTTGCAAAGCTAGTTGACGACTATAACACTATGGCATTATCCCGCGCGTTACGTCTCCCACAGCACCCGAAGGTTGGTAGCACCTCGTGGACAGCTCCTACTGGGGAGTACCTGAAGCTAAATGTAGATGCACACGTAGATGACGAAGGGTGGATTGGACTAGGGGCGGTGGGTCGTGTTAGCAATGGTGGCGTCTCCTTTGCTGCCGTACGCCGATCATTTGCTCGCTGGTCCCCCATTGTAGCCAAAGCAAAAGCTTGCTTTGTAGGGCTGAAACATGCCCAACGTTTGGGTTTCAAACACTTAGTGGTCGAATCAGATTGTCTAGGTCTCATTTCTTGTTTTACAAACTCTTTCCTTAGGTTTGATGTTTTTGATTTGGTCGTAGAAGATATCCTTAGCTTACTTAGTTCTTTTGTGTCAGTTAAATGGTGTCATGTACGACGGGAGGGCAATGAAGTTGCTCACACCTCGCTAGAGTGTCTCCGTTTGGGAGTGAGCAGTGTTGGCAAAGGTGTTATCCCGATACTATAGCACAGTATGTAAGTCACGATAGTCATTTGACTTAATTAATAAAGAGAACTCTCTTCCCCTAAAAAAAAAAGTAGGTTTCTCATTTATTTCTACTTTTCTTTTTTAGGATACTGCTTATCCCATTTGCATTGACATTTACAATATTACTTTTTTTACGCACTCGTGTTAGTATCATTAAGATTCATTGTCCGTTTCACAAGGTGAAAAATATGAAACATAAAAATGAAACTTATGAACTCCCACGGGATTTTGATTATTCGTGAAAGTAAACAAAAGCTAACACTATAGTTTAAAAGGAGATTCATTGTAAAGGAGGGAATGTAAACTAACTTCGACTCCTTATTAATCATCAATGGATACCACATCTTGGGAGCTATTATACTTTCATTTGTTAATCAATTAATTCAGCATTGATTTAAAAAAAAAAACAGTTCACCAAGTTTTCATATAGAAGCAAAAGCAAAGTTACTATTCGGTGGTAGGTCGTGAACCGAGAGATGTACAAGTACAACGGCAGAAAGATAAAGTGACCCAAGTGAACCGAGAAGAGGCAATCTCCATGATTGTGGTCTATCCACTCCTCATATTTGGATTTGATATTCAATAACAACTGAGTGTAAATCCCCTAAATAAGGGTGTGTGTACGCAATCTCACCCATGTTTAAGAAAATAGAGAGGTTGATTTTGAGATTGTCCAAATTTCTGTATTGTAGGATTATTTTTTTTTTATTTGATTTTTTTACAAGGGAGCCATTATATGTGATTTTGTGTTTTATATGTTCTTTATTTACGTCTTACTTATACTTTGCTTGTTTCTCTGCGACTTCGGTTTTTATGATTACATTAGTTTCCAACGATTTTTTATTGTAGGGACAAAGAGGTTCTCGTAAAAGTTCTTTGTAGGTCATTCCGGATGAGTATTTCGATTTTTTTGGATGGGATTAACTATTAGGGTTGTTGTTGTTGTTGGAGTTCTTGTTAGGGGTATTTGGGGTCGAGGTAAAAGTGATTTAAAAGTGTTTTTCGAAAAACTTTTGAAAACTTGGGAAACTTGGCAAAAAATTTAAAGTGTTGCAAATTGCAGATAGAAATTAGAAAGTGATTTCAAAAAGTGCCTCCTAAAATGCTTTCAAAAAAATAATTAGAGAGTTGCTATATACCAGCACCTTACTAGATTGTACGGTATTCCCTTTATGCCAAAAAAAATTTACATTTTTTATTTTGGGTATTCTAAAGGTTTTTTACACTACTATTTCAAGAAGTTTTCAAGTGGCTCATACAATTTATTACGTTTTCAAGAAATTTCTTTTTTTAAAGAAATTTCAAAAATATAACTTTACTTACCTAAAATTTTGTATGAATAATAACTGCTAAGACTATTTGATACAGGGGGAGTAGTTCAATACTAGTGTTTGTATGCTCAAAATATGAAGAATTACAGAGTATTGTTTAGGGCTGACTCTCCCCAACTTCTAAAAAGTTCAGTTTCTTTTAATTTAGTTTAACTCTTAACTTGCGAACGTAATAAGTTTTGATGCCGATATCCATATAGTTTCACAAACGTTATATAGTTTTGCTTAAGTGATTGAGTGTCAAAATAATTAAATAAAAAGTTCTGTTTTTTTAGTGCAATTAAGTTAAATTCAATTACTTTCAATTAAGTTCAATCTTTAAAAGACGAGGAGAAGAGCTCCTTACTCGTTGTAATTGGCATTGGACTCAAGCACAACCTCACAAGAATTACGAAATTTTTCTGTAAAAATATAAGGAAAAATACCATTTTAGCTACCTGGTCTATAGTATAATACCAATTTGGGATCTCACTTATTCAATATGTCAAAAAGGGTACCTGAACTTTCAACATTGTACAATGGGTACCTGTTCTAACGCCGTTACGTTTTTCTGTTAAGTGTGATGATGTGTCATACTCTGATTGGCTGGGGATGTGGAAAGGCTTCGAATTTGCCATTTTACCCTTACAGTAACTCGTTTTTCATCATATTTTTTTACTTTTTTTAAGAATAGGAAAATGGAATTGATAATTAAGAAACTATAAAATATGATGATAAAACAAGTTACAGTAAGGGTAAAATGGCCAATTCGCTACCTTTCCACATCCTCAACCAATCAAAATATGACACGTCATCACACTTAACAGGAAAATGTAACGGCGTTAGAGCAAGTACCCATATTGGTACAATATTAAAAGTTTCGGTACCCTTTTTGACATATTGAATAAGTGAGACCCCAAATTGGTATTATGCAATAGGTCAGGTACCTAAAATATTATTTTTCCAAAATATAATTACGAGAAATCATTGCTGAAAGGACTCTGAATGCAGAGCCGTCAAGGCCGCTTTCTGTGGGACCATGTCAGATTCCATGCCAAAGATTTCGCCGGCCGCTTTCTAATATCGGTCATCTTTGTCCTCCATACACCTATTTCGCATACGTGGTCACGTCGCAATTCAACACGAGTTAGGGAACGAATGGGTCATCGTCAGGTGATGTTACGTCTTTTGAATATGCTCTCAGAAAAATTCTATGCTCCACGCGCTTTGGATTTAGGTCACATGCCTTAATTTCTCAAATCAATAAAATTATACTCGTACTATAATCAGTACAATCAATTTTAACTAAGCTCAAGTTAAGATAAATTAGTCAATTCGGTGTATACCTTGTGTTTTTTAAAGGGAGCTGCTTTTTACCACACTAATTTGTGCTTTGTACAACACTTTTTCCCACTTCTACCCTTTTGTATTTCCCTACCGTCAATCATTCATTATTTTATTTTTCGACACAATTATTAATCATCTAGTCCACAATGCCTCACTGCCCCTCAACATCTCCACCCCTCCCATCAAACTGAACCCACAGATGTCCCTTCATTCTTAGTCCCAGATCTGTTTCTTATTTCATTCATTTTTATGATGGTGTTTCATTGGTTTTGTGTGATGGGAAGTGGTGGTTGGACGGCCATCGGTATTGGTGATCGTTCGGATTAGTTTACTCTCATTACAATGACATACTGATGTTTCGAGAGATATTTTAGATCGTTGGTGGTTGGGCCTCCGGGCATTTCGTCAATAGCCCACTGTGTGTTTTCGGATTTTAATTCGGTGAGTATAGTGTTAGTGTTGGTGGTGAACTGGTGATACCTGTGAATTTGCAATAAGAGTGTGATTTTAATCAAGGTAGATCATGGCGTTACTTTTGTAGCAATAAAGAAAAGACTCTTTGATGCTGAAGCTTTGGCTTTTCTAATGGAGAACATGTCGATCATTTTGATCAAGTGAACCGGTGATCTTGATGTCTTGTTTTTTAATGAAATGAAGGTGGATGACTTCGCCAGTTTGGCGTCAATGGCAGCGATAGCCAATTTTTCTTCTTTTTATATCAAAAGGGCAATTGCGTAAATAAACAGAAAAAAGTGTTGTACAAAGCATAAATTAGTGTTGTACAAAGCACAAATTAGTGTTGTACAAAGCAGCTCCCTTTTTAAATATGACCTCACAGAAATTCTAGCTTCATAGCTGTTGTCTTAGTTTTAATTTGCTTTCTATTTTTTTATGGCAAAATTAAGGCTACTTGCCAAGAATACACCATACTTGAAAAGTAGCCGAGCATAATCCTTACTTGAGTATTAGTAGTCGTGAATAATCCTTACTTGAAAAAATAGCCAAAAAGATAACGAGCGTTAACTAT
>ONZK01004486.1:7793-24191 GCA_900322385.1 Pharnaceum exiguum | reverse complement strand
GGTCATTCAATTTTATTTTTATTTTGGTTGGGAGGGGCAATAGCCGCATAGCCCTTAGAAAGTACATTCATACTTAGGACGGAAAGAGTAATATATCAAATTGACAGTCACATATGTACACAGAGCAGTAGAATTTTTACCAATAGATACTCACTCGATTAAAAAAAAAAATGATACAAAATATGTGTCATTCTCATTTTTCAATCTGTAATTAAAACATTTTCCAAATTTGCCCTTGTCAACACATTGGGAAGTTGTTGGAATTAATTGTGATAAATTTGAAACTTAAAGGCGGAAATTGTTGGGAATAATCCCTACTTCGGCCGATTATCCCAAAATAATCCGAACTTCAAAAATTGCTGCGAATGATCCCTACTTGGACCGTCATAGCCCACAACGATCTAATTAAGTTTACAACAATTTTTTTTTACAAATTAAACCTTGATTTAAATCATTAATTTTAATTTTGACTATGAAATAAATTAATTCTAATGGATATATTCATAACTAAAGTTTTTATTTTACATTTTGACATAGTTCAAAATGACATTGGATCGTTGTGGGCTATAAGGGTTGATGTATGGATTATTCTCAGCAATTTTTGAAGTTGGGATTATTTTGAAATAATCGGCCGAAGTAGGGATTAATCCCAGCAATTTCGCCAAACTTAAACTACTTCCTTAATAAATATGTATAAGTGTAAAACATCACTTAGAGAGATGGAATAGAAAAAAATCGTCATTGCCTTGTTTGGGAATTAACATGAGTAGTAAGGGGTAGAGCTGCCACTCGACTCGGTTCGACTTCGACTTTAAGAAATATGAAACCTCAACCAAACCGTTCAGACAGATTCAATTACGACTCGACTTGTCAAAATGAATATTGTCGAGTCGCAAACCGAACCGAACCTAAACGATTCGACTCAATTATCAATCTTAGCAAACCATAACCCGAACCGAACCTAAACGATTCAACTATGACTCGACTCATTTTTCAATTCGACTCGACTTATTTTTTAATTCAACTCAATACGACTTGTTTCATCAGATTTGCAATTGATTACAAAGAATTTAAATAAAATAAATGTCTTTCATTCAGAAGATGTTAGACTACATAATTAACATGTCTTACATAGTTACATGTCTCAAATTGCAATAATTAAATAACATGTCTTCATAAAAAGATGGCTATTGTCATATTACACTATTAAACTACTAGCGTATAGGTGGTATAGCAATGAGGTGAGATTAGATTACATTGTGTGTATTAGTGATTGATTGAAATTTATATCATGTTTTGTTTATAAATGTTTGGTCATTCAATTCATTATACGAGTATTAGACTACCAGTTATTTATATCATGTTATGAGGAGGATTGATGATTATTGTCATATTACACTATTAAACTACTAGTGTATAGCAAGTCAACTACTCGACTTAATTTACCGAGTCGATTTGGTTTCGACTACGACTCGACTCGACTTGATTTGGGTCGATTTCACCCGACTTGAATCAAGTCAATGACTCGACTTGACCCAAATCAACGACTCGATACAAGTCGTTTTTTGGACCAATTTTGGCCGACTCGACTGGAACCAAATCGTCGATTTGAAAAAATTTAAAACCGTTGTTGCATCTGCCCTTTCCGATTCGGTTCGTCTCTGATGCCATTTGCCACCGATTCGATCAGACTCGATTTTTAGCCTCGATTTTTAGCGACTCGATTTCGTCTCAATTTCCGACTACAAACAAACCGTTTGTCCAGCTCTAGTTAGCGGTTAGATCATTTGACAATGTACTACGTAATATGGAAAAATATTGTTGCCAACAACATTCGGAAAAGAGTATTTTCATGCCATTCTAAATTTCTAATCTTCCAAAATCCTAACTATCGACCAAACATCACGAACATTAGTTACTCTTGCCAAACAAGGCGTAGTGTAATTCTGAGATCCTAGTCTTCCGTTTATAGTCTCTCCAGTCTCCACCTTCCCATTTCCCTCCCTCCATCCGCTTACAACTCATAAATCAAAAAAAGGTATCTCACTCTCTCTGTCTCCTTTCATCCATTTTCTCGTTTGGGTTAGTACCAATTTCTTTCCTGCACTCTTATGTATATTTATTTATCATTATGTAATCTTATTTGATGGGTCTTTTTGCCTTTGTTGAAAATTACACTGCCCTTCTCATATCTTCTCATTCATAACCAACCATCTGTAGTTGTATCTGTCATCATTGTCTTCTTACCGTAGCATTTTCTGATGCCTGTCATCGTCCTTTTTTTTTGGTGTAAAGGGGGCGCTGAGGCCGGTAAGAATCGAGCCCCCAACCTTAAGGGTTGAAGGTGTGCTCTCTACCACTTGAGCAACCCTCTCTTCTTTGTCATCGTCCTTTAATTATGAGAAAAATATGTGTGAACCCGTTTCATATATGAGACTGGTTGAGACGGGTCATTATTGTTTACGGGAAATGAACACCTGATTGATCATTAATATCTTGTCTCATATATGAAGCGGGTTAACACGTTTTTTTGTGTTTAATTATTGTTGATTGTTTTTGTTGTAAAAAAGTTTGTTGCTTTATTTCCTCATTTCTGTATCGTAACGAATTTGAGCAGACCAAAGTAACCAAGGGCATCATTGCATCAATCTATCATGGTGGTTGTGAACCATCGTACGCCTCATTGGAGGTTTGAACTAAGTGATGGTGATACTATAAGGCAAGTGATTATTCGATCAGGATTTATCGTTGATGGTATTGGATTCGTGCTTGAACATCCAGATGGTACCACCTCGACTAAATCATTCTTGGGCCATGGCGGAAAATTGTCAAGGGTAACTTAACTTGTTTTTCTTGTTTCTTTAGCCGTATCTAATTCGTCATGTTGACAGATAAAACCAAACTAGTGAACAACTACTTTCCTTTGTTACGTTGCTCAGATCCTGTTACAGCCAGACGAGTATATTACGCGTATAAGTGGAGAACATGGTGTGTATGAGTACACTAATCGACGTCATATAACACTGATGAGGATACACACAAATTTGCGCCCTGTTGGCTATGGACCGTTTGGACGGGCTAAGTGTACAAGGAATATACGCCGCTTCTCAACTCCAATGTCAGATTGTGCAATAGGCGGAGTTTTCGGAGCTAGTGGTGATTTCCTTGACTGTATTGGTGTTATTTCTCGAAAGGCAAGCTTAGTTTTCTCTTTTCTCTTTTGCTGCTGGTAGTTTATCCTTGGCACATTGTGTGGAAATTGATAGATGGAAGGTGGAACCGTATATGAGAATCGTTATTTGCTTTAATATGACTTTGATTGAACTTTGTTCACCGGTCAGTTTCCTCTCTGTATGAGTGTTTTTCAGTCTTAAAATCTGAAAACTCAACTTCATTCTGGGAGTTCAATGAGGAAGTTCTAAGTTGACACGAGTGCCTCTTTTCTTTTTTCCTGTTTCACTCCCCTCCACTGCAGTCTCTAAGTACCCAGTCAACTAATCTTTGACATGAGATTCTGTGTCCTACTTATTGGTTCAAGCCGTTTCATTTTATCAAGCCAAGTGGGTTGCTCTCTAAATCAAACATAGAATGAAATTGTGACTGTAATATGTCTGAATAAAATTGCAAAATGATAATCTGCATTCTGTCCTTGCAAACGTTGGAACTTGGAGTCCTAGATGGGCAGTGTTGTATATTGCTAGTGCTAGTGACTTCATACATATTGCAGGACCATGTGGATTCGCAGAGTAGTAAGTTGTGCGACGAAGATGAGAAGTTTAATGGGAGAAGTTCTCCGGAAAAGGTAACTTGTCCTCTTTTCTTTCCCATCTTTGGTTATGTTCTGGGGAGGGGGGCGGGGGCACGAATGGGGTTGTTCACATTGGTAATGTCAGACATCTGGCTTGCATCTGATTAACTCAATTAGATTCAGGCATTATACAAAAGTGATTTTTCCATATGTTCTTGTCATGCAGCATAAGTTTAATGCTGAAGGAGAAGATAGAATAAGCGATTTGCCGGATGATATTATTCAAAAATTTCTGTCTTTGTTGAAGATGAAAGAAGCAGCTCAGACTAGTATTCTCTCCAAAAGATGGAGGTACATGTGGGCTCATGGCTCTAATCTTGAATTTGATCCTGCACTAGTTGACCCAGAAAGATGTGTTTTTACTCTGTGTTCAGAAATGTACAAGTCTAAATACATAAATTGGGTTAACCAAGTAGTGGGATTGCACCGTGGTGAATATATTGATAAATTTAGAGTCAAGATTACCTTGGATGATCCCAGTTATGTGGACAAATGGATTAGATTTGCCATCTCTAAAAGAGTTAAGGAATTGGATTTGAGCTTATACTTCTCTGCTCCCCATCCACTTGGATTTGATATTCTAAAGCATGCATCTTGTGAGACTGGCATGCGGTTCCTTACATCACTGCGTCTCATTGACATACAAGTAACTGGAGACTTTCTCGAGCTTCTTTTGTCACATAGCCACAATTTGGAAAAGGTTTATGTCCATGGTTCACATCAGCTGTCAAGTTTGAAGGTCTTGTCCCGCAGTCTGAAGAACTTAACATTAAACCATTGTGCGAGTCTGGAACAACTTGAGATTCAGGCTGTCAATCTTGTATATTTCCAATATATTGATGAATCTCCTTGTCTGGAGCCAAATATATCGTTTAAGAGTGTACCGGCACTAGTTGAAGTTGCTTTAGGTGGACAATGCTGTCACTTCTCTATCCCAATCTTTCGTCAAATTTCATGCTTGTCTAAGCAACTGACAGAACTATCACTGGATCTGGAGGAAGTGGTCAGTACCTTTACCAGATATCTTTCCCATGTTTGCTTTGACACATTGCAGATCAGTTTCAAACCATTCCTTTTTCTTCTGTTTTTACACCTGATTTTTTATTTAGTCTGTTTGACCTCTTATTTTTTGTTCCTCCTTGCCTCAGACTGTTCTGTACGATGATTTCACTGTTGAATTGCTTCCTTCCTTCTCCAACGTGATGCAACTAGAGATCAGAATCCAGACAGAAGTAGCCGGTCTGCTTTTCCTCACATCTTTGATAGATGCATGCCCTACATTGCGCGACTTTAAACTTCAGGTAAACTCTCTGGTTCTAGTTATGCATACATGTCTAACTGCCTAGTTACACTTGCTACCTGGCAATCAGTGTGCGTCCTTTCATTAGTGATGTCAATCTTTATTTCTTAAGTAATTTTCTTTTCCTATTTCCATGGTTTTAGTAGTGGGGTTCGGGGGAGGAGGGTGGGGGGCAAACACTATATTGATCAGTTGGTCTGTTGCTAGACCCATGTTAGTTTGGCATGCCTCAACCTAAAAGCTTTAAGCATCTATAAAATGATGGGCATTGATTATGGGTGGCAGAGTGTTCGTTCAAACAAACAGTTGAAGTACTTGTGGTGTTGTAGTTCTTTTTGGAGTCATCATGATTATTTTTATGGGTTCCATACTTCCATCTATTTAATTACTGCTCTGCAGATAAGATGGCTCTATGACAAGTTCGACTTCTTGCCAGAGGATATTAGCCTCCTGACAGTGGATCCGTACTCAGAATTGAAGAGTGAGCCAGATCATGTTAACGTAATGCAGGACGATAGGGAGGGTTTTAAGACATATACTCACCTGCGGACAATGGAAGTGGATGGTTTCGTTGGGTGTCAGACTGATGTGGAACTGATATTGCACATTGTATATTCTGCCCCTGCTCTTGAGAGAATAGTGTGCGATCCACGCTCTTGGCCTGCCTCTGAGGCTTTCGAGCTCTACACCTCTGATGAATTAGAAACTGCCAGAATCCGGGCTGCTAAACTTGCTCGAGTTGTGCCACCCACAGTAAATGTAGTTGTTGCCTAGAAATCACACACGGTTATGAACTTTGTAAACTTATTTTTAGGGTGCTTATAAGCATTGTAAATTCGATATGCATACCTCACAAGTCACAACTGATTTGTTTGGCTGATGCTGAATCGTGACGTACTACAAAGTTACCACCTAAGTCATAGTGAACCAGCCTGGTGATTCCCTTGTGAATAAATGATACTTTACACATGGTCTCTTTTTTTGAGAGTAGTAGTTGGATTTCCTTATCATGTGTGAACTGAGTCAAGAAAATCCGTATTGAACTCAAAACCATTCTCATCTGTAAACCATACAGAACATGCAATTTGTTTTAGTCCGATACCATGTTATTCCGAACAATGTATTATATCTAACAACGGATACCAAATCTTATTTATATGACTATAAACAACCCCTATAAACATTCGTGCGAGACTCGAAGAATATGGTCTTAATTCACTAGGGCAAATTTCAACTGGAAAAGGATAAGGCCAGATCATTAAGTTGGCAACGTCTCTTGTTCACTGCTTAGGTCCCTCCCTTGAGGCCTTGAGTTTCTTGTTTTAGCTTAGGATAGTCCTAAGCTGTTCTATTCTTTACCCCAAAAAAAAAAAACCATTTGTGGATATGGTTAGGTACTTAAATGACACTTGTATGCCTTCTAGGTTTCTAGCTATCTTCGGAGTACACCTAGAGAGGAGGTCTTCCTAACTTCATTCACATCGTACCTTTCAAATAACAAAAATAGTCTTCTAGCTGAACCAGCACAGCCTTGATTAATAAGGGTTGCAATCTATATAGTTATACAAAACTATACAAGACATGACATTTAGCAAGGTAGCTACGAACTTACCGTATTTAGCGTCCCTCTATTTCCCACAAAGATCAGATCCTATACAATCTGGATATCTGACATTTAGCAAGGTAGCAATCACCAGATTTGCTCACCATTTTATCAGGGCGAGCAGCACTAGCAGCTAGCCCCTTGGCGATAATCACCACAACAGATATTCATAATCAATTCATATTTAATATAGGAAGACCACAAAGGAGATACGACACACATACAAATCCATATCCCAATTAAAGTATTAGATCCATATCGTACAGTAAATCCAAACCCAAAACAAAGGTATTAGATAAAGTAACTACAAAAGGAGTCCAACCAGAAACCAAAGCATCCAGGGCAGCAGTATTGAAAACACATACGCATATTGTAGAAACGATAAATTTAAACAAGTCTTGAAAATGCTTAATGCCAAAGGGGCTTTCAGGAGAAAACTATGTCGCAGATTTGTGACGCCTTCCTCATTTTCTTGATTCTGTCAATGATGGTGGAACGGATTTGCACTGATAGTTCACCACCCATGTGAACTGACATCTTCCTTAGCTGCTGTGCCTTACCAAGCAAAAATTTCAGAAGACCCATCACTTTAGTATGTCCTTTTGTAATTTTCACACTGAGCTCACAAAGGTGATCTTCAATGCAATCATGATCTTCCTCTATATCCAAACCAAATAAAAAATTATCGTCCTCTCCCACAGTCATGATCTTGCCTCGAAACCGATGGTAAAACTGATTCAAATACAATTAGTAAAGGTAAGCATATGTAGAAAACACAAACAATTTAATGCATTGAATTCAAGCATCCATATCATATGGATCAACAAAGAGTAGCTGGAAGGAGTTAAAATGCAATCACCTTCAAGTCAAGCTCAACTGATGAATTGCCTGAGAGGGGCAAACTGCCTAATTCAAAACTCATCACCATGGATGATCGGCAAAGTGACAAGTGAAGAATTTCTGCAAAGAAGTCGTCATAGTGAATATTCCCCAAGCTTGCACTCACTTGCAGCTGTCCAACTTGATACAATGAAAGATTCACGACTTCATCTGGAATTAATACACACTAGCCACAAATATTTTGTAAAAGATCAGCAAAGAAACTTTAGATCACAAAAAGCTCTGAAAATCTATCAGCAGAGTCAGCAATTATTTTTCGGAATTATGCATAGAAAAGAACATATATGAAGATATAGAACCGGAGAATATGCAAATAAATACAGTACACAATCAACTATTTTCAGGGTAATTTGTGTCGGTGTATCCTCTTATCCCATGCAATCAGATGAACAACAATACCAAACCATATCAGATTTGAAAGAGAAACATTCACCATTAACGCAAGCCTCTATAGCCAGAGAGGCTATATTTCACCTAAGAAGGTGTTTGGTTACCCCATAAACTACTCACTTTTAACGGTAATACATTCAGTTACCGTCACATAGTATTTATTTATAAAAGTCTCAGAAACCTTTTCCGTTTCCAAGCAGTAAAACTTCCGCCAATTTGTTACGGGAGCATATTGATTAAATTGTTCCCCCTCAGGTTTTTTGTTTATCTTTCACCCCTGCATTCCATCTTTTCTCTATTCCATATCCTATCCTCAGTTGTAACACTTTTCTTTCTCTCTATTCTCACATATTTAACCAACTCACTGATCACCACCACATAAGGCGCCATTGCGGCTGCTCGACGACGACCTTATTGGTGTCCCCCACAACCTCCCTACGCCGTATGCATAGCTTGCACTCTCACCCACCATCGCCACTTTCTTCTCCCTCCACCCTCACGTCACTCATAGTGGTCTCCCTTAACGAACATGGCTCACCCAGATCTGACACATCTCTCCACCCAGAGCTCACTTCGCTTTTTTCTCTCTCTTCAGCCTGCTTATCTGATATTGAAAGCAGTCTAATAATTAAATAAAAGGATTTTTTTTTGGAAATTACGTTGCATGTCATTATACCAAACAGAACTCGAAAGTCGAATCTAATGATAACCATTACCCTTACTCTTATTGGTTCCAATTGCATTTACCCTTCCAATTGCACCTTTATGCACCAAATGCCCCTCAAAATGTCTTTCTTTGTATTCTTCGTTCTATATTTTTGAGATCCAACATCCAAGGCAATACAATAGATTTTAAATTTTCTTAAAAATAAAAAATTTAAGCTAATACGGCAGCTCAATCACCAAGAAAAAAAAACAGATAAAAGGAAAAAGGGACACCCTTTTAATAGAGCCACCTAAGATTCTCAGAGCCAAAACGAAAATTCACTCATTCTATCCCATAACCAAAAAAATCTATTAACACGGAGACTTTAACTCCTAACGCATTAATTACATTTACAAAATCACATGCATCTAACGGGCAGTGTTGTTTAGTAGTAAACCTACGTACTTTTAGAAAAATTAAATATGTCAGATTGCATACCTTAGTAAAGTAATTGCTCAAAGTCAACATTCTTGCCCCACTAAGCTTCTGAACGTAGTGCACGCACTCACTGATCTTCAACGGAGATGATGGGTCCTCAACATTTCGGAAAACAAGTTCAGCAACAAGCTGACGTGAAGTGGTAACCTGGGATAAATGGATACGTCGCCCCTCAAACTTGAAAGAAACAAGGTTTGGTGTCTCAATTTCACCTTCCAGTTCAACAATGGAGCTTGACAAGATACATAGGGTTTGTAGGGACGCACTAATAATTCTAAGATGTCTTAGGTGATGGCAATACCTTAACTTCAAATTTTGAAGAATGGGGCAGCTAGATATTACATAATTAAGAGACTCGTCTGAGGGTAGGACAGCCCCTCCTAGTGAGAGTGTCTTTAAAAGAACAAAGTTGGGCAGAGCAGAAAAAAGCACAGCACGGTAAGGAGCTATATCATCGACAGATGGTATGCAACTATGCACGCTTATCCCAAATGCAAATGACTCTACAGAGGATCCTGATTGCATCAGCTGAGGACAGTAGGTATCCTCCAGATCAAGCTGCATTAACTCTTGTGGAGGGGAATCCAGTGTACAACACTCAACGACACAATTTCTCATAGACATTGTGCGCATATGTGGAGACCTTGCAATAATCTTTCGAAAAACTTTAGCACTCAAAACAACCCTTGCAAAGTCTACAACCCTAAGCGAGTGGCCAGAAATAATATGGAAGTCTACAATCTCAAGGATGTCTTTTGGTGCATAAAAACCTCGAGCATCACATTCAATATATTGGAGTAAGGGGCATTTAATATAAAACGATTTCAACAATATTGAGTTTCTCACAACAAGCCTTTGGAGAGAAGGGTTAAGAAGTTTCAAACTTCTCAACCCAAAACAACTTTGTATGACCAAGACCTCAAGGCTAGGACATCCAACAACTATTTTGTAAAACAAGCCCTCAGATATATGGACATATCCCAATGAAAGTTCTTTCAGCAGTGGCAAATTCACAGAACCAACATCTCCTATACGACAACCTTCCAACTGGAGTACAGTCAAACGTACCCCAAAGGACAACAATTTATGAGGCAGATCATAGCAGCAACACACCCTACAAAAGCCTGGATGGCTATGCCTCAACTTCAATTCAAAGACTCTAACTTCACTAGGAAACACAAGATCTAAACATTTTTCAAATTGATGATTGATTTTACTACGGCGGCAAGGGGTTGTACCTATTCTGATCACTTCAACAGGAATCGGGTCTCGACAGAGAAATTTACCCAAGAACTGACAGAATTTCCAATCATTTTTCTTGTCAGTCTTATTGTTCTCAAATTCATATTCATCAAAGATGAGTCCAGGAAAGGTCTCAAAAAGATATAGCCATTTCTTTGACAAGGTTGACATCCAGGCCACACTCTTACATGGAAGACGAGAAAGGATATCATGAACGATACGTTCAGGAAGTTTGCTCAATCGATCTTCACTTACAATGCGTCTTCCATGCTCCAGCCTCAATCTTTTCCTTGAAATACTTCTTGTTTGCATGATGGTGAGAAGTGTAGAGTTTTGAAAGCTAGTTGGAGATGCCTCTCTCAGTCTCCTGGAGAGGATGGATGGCTGGGCTGAGGATATAGGGTTTTGGTATAAGAAGAGTATAACTTTCAGGGCTTCTGCTCCCCTAGAACTTTGAGCCACATTTATTAAAAAAAGGATCCCAACCTTGACCATTTTGCCCCTCATCTGAGCTCTACAAAAATCTGAAAAACGTTCATTTAAGGAAACGAAGCTGCATTGATGAGCAATTTTATGTTTTTTGGTTTCTTTTTTTCTTTTCCCTTTTTCAAGGGAAGGTTGATGGGTCAAATAGACTGAGGAAAAAAGAAGCAACCCCTTGGCACTATACTATGCATAAAAACATTATTGGAATGTAATTTAAGCTCAGGACTGAAGCTAAAAGGAAACAGGATCTCTAAATTGCCACAATGGCAGTGACAAAGATGGAAGGTTAGGAAATATTGAAACTGCCCACAAATACCTTTTTCTCTGGCCCTGGTGGGAGCCAAACAAAGTCACCGGAACTCTTATGTGAATACCCTTGATACACAATCTTAAGGTTTAGCCCCGGTGAGATGTCCGACAACGAGTTCTGAAATAACATAATGCCAGACCCACGCTCCATAACCATTATACAGTGATATACACCAAAGAAATTTGGTTGATAGTGTATATTATTTAACTATCATCAACGGCAAAAAATCTGCTTCCAAGACTTTAGAGACTAGATTTTCTTATATACAGCCTCCTTCAGATGAGGACAGTAACATTTTCTATCACAACATGCCCTAAAGGTATTAAGATCTAGAAGTGTTCATAGTTCATAACCTACAAGATTTCATATCCCTACGCAATCAGGAACTAAACAAGTTTACATATAAAGAAACAATAGGAACTTTTGAAAACAATATGCAAAACTCATAAAGCAACCTGACAAACCACATTCATTGGCTGACCAGCCGTATCTTGACATTCTTTGAATTCTCTACTCGATTTCTTGGAAATACTTTAAAACAAAGCATGTCAATGTCTAAGAATAAATGTTTAATAGCATAATTGACTAATAAACAGCTCACACAAGCAGAGACAATTTTCTCAAATTTGTCCATTTCATTCCGAACAAGCAGTAAAATCACTCTTCATACACATGCTGGGGCTATAGTTAGAATAGCTTAGGCATATGCTTCAATACCTCACCTTTTAAACATATACATAAACTTATATCATGATGTTTCTCTACACGAGAAAAATGTGCAGGAAACAATACCCTCCCACCTCTACACTTCAAAGTTCAACACATTCTTAGTAGACACTCCTTAGATTTTTGTGAAGAACTGTGAACAGACAACACCCAGAACATGGATCTTGCAAGAAAAGGGAAGTAGAACAAACTCTGCAAATATCTGTGGTGCACAGGATTAACGAAGAACCATCTAAGCAGTTGAAGTAAAGTTGTTTTTGCAAGAAAGACTACAGAATATATAAAATATACAAAACAGCAGAAAAAGTTTCCCTTTGTACTTCCGGAGGCATTTAATGTTACCACCATATACAAGAACGATAGACAAAGCTCACAGTCTAATACACTGCCTCCACAGCCTTCTTATCATCATATGGCAGTTCACACAGGAATCATCCAGTTCTCCTAACACCTTCTCGTCCTCTTGTAAACTGCTCCTCAGGAGCATAGAAGTAATTAAAGAGACACCATCTCAGTACCATTCCATTTTGAACTAAATCCACACATAAAATTTTCACTTAGGGGCACCACACAAGTTGCTGAGCTTTACACGCATAGAGCCTTGATTGTACCCAAGATGGACAAAGGATTGAGCAGATAATTCTAATCATGATATGTACACCCGTAACAACGTTTTTCTCATACAGAGAAAATAGGTACTCCATCCATTACTCTGTACCTCTTCTTGTAAAGTGACAACTACTTATTTCAGAAAGCCCTAATTAGAAAGGAAGGCACTTATTTGGTCACTTAAGTCAAGGGAGAAATGATTAAGAGATGACAGAGTCCCGAAAAAGCATACGAAAAAGGATTATGGAGGCTCTAACAAATGCTGTGGGCCTGTGCACCCAATGCCCAGCACAAAAAGAGTATTACAGTACTCGAGTGCATCACAAGGACTGGTTTATACTGTATCGTAGATGCATGCAACACTTGTAGCCAATATGCAGTAGAATGCAGTCACCACATGCACACTTCTGGACCGATTCTACTCTTGTTTTCATAACATCACATTAAGAGTAATTCTTGAAACCCGCCTAAACCAGTATAGAATGACTGGGGCACCGGGCATGATCAATCATAACGCTGCGGCATCCTAATGCCCCCTGAAACCTCGAATATCCATCTCCTGATATCCATGGAAACTAGCACACTAAAATGTATAAACAGCTAAGCAAGTGTGCAATCTCATTGTTTCAAACAGACAGTACACAGTTACACAGACAATCACACAGAACAATGTGTAGCAAGTTTTTTTTTCTGATTGAGCGGGCAAAGGGTAAAATCTAGATAGAATTACAGCAACAGATTTCAAGTGGGTGTGGAATTTTTCCCTTTAAAAAAAAACTTTCAGAATGTTGCATCTGCATTGGCTTCAGTAATTTTCAGCACCCCCCTCCTCTCTCACAGAAGAAAATAAGGATCCATACAAGGAAGTGAATGTTGCCATCAGAAGATGAGACATGATAGCCACCCATATAATGTATATGACAAGTTCCTGGCATTACCAAAGATAAAAGGAAAAAGTCTAACTGCTCAACTGATAAACAAAACTTCGATCAAGAAGGAAGACAATGTTCTTTATCTTTTCCCTTGCAGTTGATTTATACGAGAGATAGAGGAAAGAAGGGAATGCCACCTCACAAAGGATCAGTTGATTGTTGCAACCAAGCACTAGTGAGCAACTGCACCAAGTCCACAACGGAATTGAAATCGGGCCGGCACACAGCTTGCTCTCCAGAGCCATCTGTTCCTTTTCTAACATGTGCACAAGTTCCGAAAACGGAGCAACTAGCTTCCACAAACCATCTCTGTCAAGTTTCATTGTTTAAAGGATTAGAAATCTTGTCTTATTGATTAAAAATAATAATAAAATAATAAGTTTTGGTCATTTTAGACAAACCCATTCAATCACCATTGGCAAAATAGAAAAGACAAAAAATAAAACCAAGGAGACAGGTGTTACGAAAGAGTAGTACAAATTTAAGATTGAATTATCCCGAGATACTATCACAACTTCACAAGATCCATCTATCTTTTCAGTTTGGTATAATCCATCCATCTAATTTCCTATGCTACTTTCTCGTGAATAACATCTCCTTTGACCAAAAGCCCCAAAGGTGCAAATTTATGGGGAAAAAGAGGGTGCACAGTAAATTAAAAGGTGGAAAATGGATCATCCAAATAATACCGCCAATTATCCTCCTTTCGGATCATTTTGCTGAAAAATCATCAAGCGTATACAGGTTTGGCGAGCAGCATAGATACCCAAAAACTTATCACTAGATTGGGCTCAATATTTTTTCCAGCTGTCTTAGTTACAGGCAACTCATTGGCGAGGCTTTAGACCACAGGATTTCCAGCAGAAGCATTTGTCGGCCACTTTCAGGAAGGGCGCATAGGAGAACTTTGAGAAAGACTAACCTAAAAGACCCTCAACCCTTTTGCTGTTCCATTAAGATCTCTAGAATGCTTTGTAAAGACTGCAAATTTTCCTATCAACTATTAGTAAACTAAACAAATACAACAGACAGAAAATTATGCATGCAAATAGGGTTCACTGCTCAGAAGATGCAAAATACATAAGAGTAAAGCCTTCATATATGGATATTTCGATATTTATGTGTTATCAGGAATTGTTAACACAAACGAAAACTTAAGCAATCATCAATTTTAAGACTTAAAAGTAGGCATCAAAACTAGCATATCTTTCAGAATATCTACAATTCCAATTCAGCTAAATGGAAGCTAAACAAAGATTGCTTTTGGAAGTAATGTCTCATGAAGATAGAGGAGATTAAGGAAACAAACCCTTCAGAGGTAAGCCAGTTGAAACGAAACAGACAACACTCGAATAGTCGAATCGATCAATCGAATGTCCTAAGCAGCAAATCGATCAAAACCACATATGAGAAAGTACAAACAATTGTTCGCATTTCATAGCCTAATCACCGAGAAGAATGGAATTCCACTGGCCATCATAGCTCGGTCAACGTCTAGACTCTAGCGGTACACATAGCGTGATCTCAAGCTTGACAAGGTTACCCCTTTAAGAGCAACAGTATCAACATCTCTTTACTATTGATCCTCCTCTGCAGAGATACGCAAGGTGACCCTCATCTAAAAACAACAAGATAATGCTTAATATTGCACAACAAATCTTATATGAAATAGTTTCACGGTCTAAGAACAACAAAACAAGCCAATTGAATTCCTAAAATCGTAAAATATTACCCTTAAACAACAAAAACTAACATACCAAAAGCACCTACACTACACAAACCTAAACACCAATGAAACAAACAAAGGACAGCTCACACTTAACATAACATTGTCTTACCAGAAAATATGAAGATTAATCACTCTCAAACCCTTCTTCATAACAAAAAGACCACCTTTTTATTATCATTATAAAGATCAAGCAACCTGCATCATCATGCACAGAAAAGGAAACAACAGAAAACATCAACCTTGACTTCACCACTCTAAAAAAAAGAAACATTTAGACCTCTACTACTAACCCTTTTGAACAGATATTAAGTGTAATTTGACTAATTTCCATAGTGACATGACAAAATGCTAAAATCCAAACCCAACCCATCATCATAATCAAAACAGTAATACCACAAAGCATGCAATAACTTCATTTTGGCTACTACTACCAAACAATGAACAAATATAGAAACTCTGTTTCTTCAAGAGACATTGAACATTATATTATGAAGAAACATCAAAAGGGAGTGAAAAGTAAAAAAGAAAACCTGCTGCTAGCAGAAGATGGACAGTGATTGAAAGGGCGGCAGAGATTTATTTGGATATATTATGTGCGTAATATATGATCGTAATACTGTCTTTCTTGAAGACCCATATGGGGTTTTTGAGGGTACGAAAGTCTCTGTTTTTGCTTCTACCCTTTTCTTTGGGGGAGGACTTTTCTTCGTTTCTTTCCACAGCCGCTGTTGATTGTTGAATACGGAGAAAAATACACTTAAAAAAAGGCAAATTGGGCCGATTATTCCAAAATAATAAAAAAAATGTTAGGAATAATCCTTACTTGGACCCTTATAGCCATAATAATCCCATGACATTTTAAAATATGTTAAAATGTAAAATAAAATTTTTAACTATGCATGTATTTAATAGTCAAATATTCTTCTTATACAAACTTAAGAAAAAAAAAAAAGCTGAACAATGAAGTGGTCAATTAAAGAACCACTAGTTTCTTCTTCCTCTCTAAAAAAAACCCTAGCCTCCAGTAAGGGGCTGCCATTAGTGCTTCATACACTAGTGTAAGCCCCCAAAAGTTCAAATAGTAGTTATTAGTTTAGTTTTCATTTTTAGTTTAGTATTAGTCGTAACACGAATAAATTAGTCTATTCTTTGTAAGAGTTTATTCAGTTATGAGAGTTGGAGTTCTTATAAAGTTCAATGATCATATTGATACAAAAGA